>JAECUM010020493.1:0-22280 GCA_016617855.1 Megalonaias nervosa | reverse complement strand
TTAAGATTTCTTGATTTTATCGTGTAAATACACATCAGATTTAGAAAAATTGTTAAGATTTCTTGATTTAGTCGTGAAAACACCCCATCAAAATCAATGACATTTGGTAGCCTTTCTCGATCTTTTCATGCCAAACCCCCAGCGGATTCACGAAATTTAATCAGATTTATCCGATTCATTCAGTTTTATAAAAAATATATTAAAATTTATATTATAAGATGAAATTTATCAAAATTGTTAAGATTTCTTGATTTTATCGTGTAAATCCTCATCAAAATCAGTGAAATTTGTTCAACTTCCTCATTTTTAGTCGTGAAAACACCCCATCCCAATTAACGATTGGATTATGAAATTTGTTCAGATATCTCAATCGTCGTATAAATAATGATGCTATTGCATCATTATTCTATAAAATCTCAATAATATTTATATTTTCTACGTTCTTATGAAATCGCTGCGACCTAGCCGTGAATTGTATGAGGTTATTTTTAGAAATGAGCTAGCATTGTGTGTTTCGTCCAACTTATCGATTGTTTTAGTATCCTTGGCAACGTCTGATTAATACAGGACTTTTAGCTGTGTGTAATGCAGTTTCAAGCACTTGAAAACTGAAAATAAATTCACGTTTTACAATAAGTTCTGATTTTATTAAGAAATGCATAATACATTCCGATTTTATTCTGTTACGCTAAGAACATTACGCTTAACTTAATATTTTCATTATGTATACATATTGAAGTCCGGTGGGCGATTGCTAACGCACTGGACTCTTGTGCTCAAAGTCCGTGGTTCGAATCTTGGGACTGGCAGATTACCGGCGAAGGCGATTTGATGCCAAAATTTGTTATTTATTGGGGCGTAGCCAGCCCTTCTACGTTTCAATAGAAAAAATTTGTACACTTCTCCCACCATTGTCGCTTGGTGGGTGCAATTTTGCACTCATTGGGTGATTATGATGGGAGGGGTGTGCAAAAATTTCTATTGAACGTAGAGAAGGCACGTAGTATTGTCCTAGGATAAGTTAGTTAAGTCTACATGTACTGTGTTGTCATTATATATAAATACATTACTGTAAGTACGTTACTGTAAATACGCTTGATTTAGGGCTACATAAAATCATAATGCCTAGACAGCCCTCTGAATTTCTAGTATTTCGTTTCGATTAGGAATTCGCTGGGGGGGGGGGGTGTCTATGCGTCCAAGATAAGTTTATATAAACCTCTGAGCATACTAGGATGACAACCTAGGGGTTTCACACGGGGTTAATGTGCTGTAAATATGCTTGCTGTAAATACGCTACTGTAATTAAGATTCTGTGTTGTCCTAGGATAAGTTAGTTAAATTCTTAGAAATAAGTTTGTATGTGACCTCTGATCCTGCTAGGATGTTATTTGGCAACCTAGGGGATCACATGGGGTTAATGTGCTGTCCGTAGTTAAGATATAATCATAATCATGTGTATATAATCATGTGTATATAATCATCCTGAAACAGTCCTTAGGGACTATTATTTTTATATTAAACAAACACTAATAATATAATGAATTCCGAAAATATTAATGTTATCATCAATGCGATTAAAATATTACAACATAACGGTGTAAATATATCATATAGTCTTAATCCTGAAAAAATTCTGTCTGACTTTTCGTCGTTAGAACAACGGAAATTAGAGAATCGGTACACACTACCATCTGATTATAAATTCATGAAGTTTATCCAGCAGGCAATGTTACAGTCGCTGGCAGCAGTTACAGATAATCAGGTAAAGCTGTTTGTACATCTCTCAAACGCTATTGACAAAATTAAGTTAGAATTATCTCATGAATACGAACAGAAAAAGATCGTGAACCTTCGTATAAGACAATTAAGAGAACATTGTGAGTCTGGAGTTAATGTGATACAAAATCCCTGGTAAGTATACAAGGTTATTTATTTATCTACGGTAAAAAAAAAAAATTTTTTTTTTGTTTTTTAATGACGCATTGTGATAAAATCGCTATGAGCGTACATACAGATTTAGACTTAACGTTTCATTCTGTAAATCCAAAATGCGTCCTTGCTGATCAGTAAGTTTAAAATGTATCCTTGATAATAACGAATTATGTACACGTAGATAAACGGGGTTAATTGGTTCAGATACAATTAAATACACGGGAGGCACTTGAGGGCTAAATGTATATAATATATAACCTTGCTGGGCAGGGCTACTTTTTGTGAGATCTACTTGATAGCTGTCATCAATTACACCACATACTAGATTGACTGCGATCGTTGATGTTATATTAACAATTTGAGGCGAGATATGACGGCTTCCACCGTATGGATCATTATTATATTTAAGAATAACCGGTGGTGGGGCTATTTTTATCCACGCTGCATGTATTTTAGGGAAATATTCATCAATGACATCGTTGAGTTGTTTTTTCATCTCGGCGTTATCTAAATCCGGTATTATAAATGTTTGTAAATCTTTTTCTGTTATTTTGTAATGATCAAGAAATAATTGCTTTTCTTTTGGATCTAAGAAAATATTTCCTTTGAGTTTAGTCGCAGCGTTTATAATACTTCGATTAGCGATGTATAAATCAAATAAGATCCCATTTAAATGTTTTATTGACTCGATTATCTGATTTTTTACACCATCGTCATAATGTTGAAATAATGAAATAAACTTCTTAAATCATTATGTGTTTTATCGTATTAAGAACATTAAAAAACATTTTAAAAAATCTTTCATCAACAATCTCTCTATCAGTCTTCGTCCTGGCGTCTCTGATGACATCAAATGGTAATCTATTTAGCTTAGGGATCCTTTGACCGTCAAAATCGGTAAAGTAATGTTCATCGTTGTTTGGATCAAATTCAAATTTTATACGGTGCAATATATATTTATTTCGATATTCTGGATCTTTAATGACTCTTTTTTCTGTTGTGAGGAATTCATTTTTGGTTGGTTCTGGAATTCCATTATAAACAGGAGGAACATCAGGCCATCCTAACACAGATCTGATGGAACTCTGATAAATATCTACAACATAATCAATGGAGTTTATTTCAATCGCCGCTGATAATGTTGGTTCGTAAACGGTAATCGCTATTTTGGATTCCTTTCCCGTGATGGATTTAATTCTGCTTTGGAACTCATCATTGATCTGTTCTATTTGATAACTGCCCGTTGAAATTCCAACAACGTGCCAATCAGGAGTTCCATCAGGTTTATTCTAATTCGCGAATACAAGTGAATTATTTGGTGGTAGTCCACCAAACGACGCTGACCTGATATTTGGCCAGCTATGATAAACTCGCAATTGCGCCAGCGCTATTTCACTCGCTGGAATTGCCGTGGGGAAGTTAATGCTAAATTCGGGATTGGTCGAACTTAATGATATCATCGTGGTTTTTGACGGCGTTGTATTAGTGACGATCTTCTGCAATAGTTCCAATGACATTATTAAAAATACTCCGTTATTTAATAGAGCATGAATTCAACCTTCAGTTAGTTACTTTATCACTAGAATCGCTAGCGATTATGAATGCTTCATCGTAGGTTTTCATTATCGTTGCGAACTCCTCATCAGATATTTTACCATCGCTGAGATACGCAGAAAGATACGATGATAGTTTAGAATAGGATGTTGTTGCTGTGTGTAGTTTTGTTATGTACTCGCTTAATTTATCATTTGTACACGTAGATATCTTCTTGGCGATAATATTAAGAATGCCTGCGCATGTTGTTGCCGTTGAAACGACGATTGTTACAACTGCAGGTGCTGTCATTGTTATTGTTGATAATAATAACCCCGTTCCAGCAATAACAGCGGAAACTGAGTAAACAATTATATCAATAACAACCATACGTCTGCGATATTTTTTTACTTTTATTGTATAATCGTCGATGATATTTTTTAGTTTACTTTGACACTCACATACTTGAACGTATCGGTGACGTTGAACGTCGATAAGTGAATCCGTCACTCGATTCATTATACTAACAACGTCATTTAATTAAGCTTCAGCTACGAATTCCAGGCACCACCAGTAACATCTCGGGGGCATTTCCGTTGATGTCGACGTGAACGTTTCTTTGATGTCCTTGGTTAGCATCACCAGCAATGGATTATGATATACGTTCGGTGATAATGAAGTGGCCGCAGTAATTTCCAAACCGTACAGGGATAGCCTATATAACCCTGTTACTTCTGCTGTGTGTTCGAGAGTTTTATTTTGCGGTGTCCATGTTGTTGATCCTGATGCTACTGTATATACCACATTGACGATCTGATTGTGAGGAATTTTAATCAGACTAGTTTTTTGAACAATACTGGGTATTCCGCTAACAATGTCGTTGAGTTTCATATTAATATCGACGAGTTTGATATCAACGATTGGTGGAGTTCCCAAAAAATCATTAATGTGCTTATTTACGTTTCTACGAAAATTTAAAAACAGTTGTACGTGATTAGTAAAATTAGTAGTTAGTGTAGCCATTTCATTGTTGATCGTTTTTATTGCTGTTACTTGATCGCTAGCGATCTTAATGTTGCTATCGTCTACATATTTATTCGTTGCAGCGTCGAAATCTGATTCTGGTGTTCTAAGATTATTAATACCATTATTATTCATGTTGAGAAATGCACGCATTATACCACCATTGACTAATACGTACTTAGATTCTTGATCATCGACGTATTTTTTTGTTGCTGCATCTGTATCTACGGTTGGGTTTCCAAGGTCTATAATTTTATTTTGGTTCATGATAATGTGACCCGTGAATGAATAACCAGCTCGCCTGATAAAATACTTAACTGACATACCGGAATCTTGTATTTTACCTTGATCAGAAAAAATAACGATATTATTAATAACCGCGGTGGGAATTCGTATAAGAACATCTAACAGTTGTATATTGCTCGTTTTTAATCGTCCTTGTTTATCCTGAAAAACAACGACTTCATTTTGATCCACACTTGTGATATTTAATAAATCATCGATTTCATTTCTGAGCTAATCAAGAGTTGCGTATTTAGATAAATCGACCCCCTGCTGAGCTTTGCGAGAAGATCTTCCATAAATATCTACCATTATATTTACTGATATCTGTTTAAGTGCGTGGTATATTCATGCACGACTTTATGCGGTGGTGTTGTTAATTTTGATACAGCATCAAGTACATTAAGTACTTCTTGACCCCATATCGGTGGATCAGTTATTTTTTGTGTCGGTAATGTTGAATACCAGATTTTAGAACGCATCTGAGCAGTATTTATATATTTTAAAAATTCTTTTGGTGGTGCCAGTCCATACGAATCAAAATAAATACTTCCACGTGGATCAATTGCATACGCCACCTAATGGGTGCCTGAACCAGAGTTTTTATCGAGATTAATAATACCAGTTTCATGTTGCATTGCAAGAGGAGGTAATTGATCACGCATGAAAACTCCTCTAAAGTTTTCTATATTCAGTTGCTTAGCGGCATTAAGTAAATCAAAATTGGACATAGGAAGAATCATCGATGACGAAGTTACCGGGGTAATCTTAGGCCGCTTCCGTACCACGAATGTGGGGTCCCTGGCAATCTTAGACCGGGACCGTATGCCGGGCCTGATAATCTTAGACAGCCCGGCTGTGGAACGTTTGGTGCTCTTAGACGTCTTCCACGTTGTTTTGATCTTTTTTAAAAATTTTCGACGTGCATAATTCCTTGACCCGTTGCTTTCTTTAACGCCATTCCAGCAGCGGTTCCAACAGCATCTGCTTTTGCAACATCTGGGGCTGCAGCGGCTATTATTGCTGGTAACGCGGCAAGAAGTGGAAATATACCACCCGTTTTAACGATGTCTTTAATGGCACTCGCAGAAAGATTAAGTTTTATACCTTTATTCGATTTTTTTGCTTCATTAAAATGCTTATGCTGGCGTTCTGATAATGATAGCTTATTCTGCCACTCGCGATTTGTTCTCGCCACAGTGATATTTTTGCCGCACAATTATTTTTTGATGATGATTGTAGCTTTTAATCTGACCAGGAGTAAGACTGACATTAACTAGATGTGACATTTTATAATTATTATCCTGATTTTAAATCAGGCGATCTAATTACCTGTTTTCTACTGGTGCATTAATAACTCTCATTCGTCCACCAACACCTTCAAGCAACATCGATTTATCGCTAAGTATAACAGCGACAGCTCTGTAATTAGCAATAGTCCCTCGGTTTACGTGAGCTCGAAAATATATGTCAACGACTGATTGTCTGGTTAAATCTAAATGTTCCAGCGAAAAGTAATAAATCGGATATAATGTTGTAAAATCTAACTGTGATATTTGTAAACCAGAATCGATATTCTGATCACGTCCCATGAATGTCATTAATCGATGATATACACGCGCTATATGATTTAACTCAAAATTTAATAAAATATCCTCGGATGGTTCTTGATGTCCGTTTATCCTTAAAGAAACCTCAGATACACCGAGTTGATCAAATATCATCACGCTTCGATTTTGTGAGTTTACTCGTGCAGCATCTTGTAATGCAATAAATATATGTCGCGGTGCAGAAATACCCTGTTGTGATGCTATTTGCCAAGTAAATAAACCATTAATGTTACTCTGGATAGAATCTGTGGTCATTGTCAACCATGATAACATCGATTTACCACCTTGGCTCATAAAAGAAAGAAGACGTTCTTCTTCAGGTATTGTTGGAATCATTACTGGCATCCACAGAGAAAGTTTTGTCAGAATTATTTTACCAGCATCACCAATAGGTCGCCATATCGCATCATTGTCGTCAGTTTTTCGTACGAGTACAAAAGTGTGTTTGGCTCCGAAAATGACTTTTCTAACATTTCTACAAAATCCAAAGATATGTGATAATGGAATTGCACATGAAAACGCTCTTTTATTTCCTTGTAACATTGATCGACGTGCTGTAAATCCTAAATTAAATTCTGGATTAGCACCATGAACCACCGAATTTACATTAGCATCAGCGGCGCCGGCGAAGTTTCTTGGTCGTCTTATATCATATTGTCTGTTGTCAGGGTGGTCAGAAGTATCCTTTACAAACATCATTGATGGACCAGCTGATCTTGAATAATCATCACTATATCGCGCAAGACCAAGTATCGTCGTGCCAACGTCAACATTTTCATTACAGATCTCAATCTCTCGTGAATCAAAGACATATGCTGCGCTTTTAAATAACGCCATGATGCCATTATCAACAAAACCAACTCTAACATCAGCGTTGTATTCAGTATTATCTGTTTTTATAATCTCACCTTCTACTTCGATAAACGCTTCAGCGGGTAAGAAATATCTGCTTGTATCCTGAACTTGTATCTCAATTCGCCCACGCTCGTCAGGCACACGTGCGTCATAAGAATAATATTGATAATCGCGCTCAGATTCATCTATTAAAACCGGCGCATCCATGTCAAACGCGGTATCAGATATACGCTTGAACATTATTTATTAGTATCTTCTTCGTTCAACACGAAGACCGCTTCCTGCTATCAGACTAGCGGTTATATTTTTTTTTCTTTTTCTGACATTGGTACACCAGCCAACTCCGCTAGTTTCTGATTAGCAGCTTGATTTATTATTTCACTGACATTTGCAGGCATCACTTCAGTGCTGGGTAATTTTACTGGTTGAGGTTTTCGTCGTATTAATCGCGCTAGTCTATCCTTGATCGATGAAAACGCTTTGCAAGCAACATCACCAACAGCGCCGATAGCTTTTTCACGAACAACGTCAATAGCTTTCATTCCTAATTGCTTTGCAAGCGGTATTGCTTTGGGGGCTATCCTTCCAAATAGACCCTGAACAACATCGCCTAGTCCATCTCCGTAGGTCGTTTTGTATACTGGTAATCGTGAATTTATTACCCTGACCATGGTTGCTCTATGAGTGTGTACGATCATATTATTATTAATCGATTTTATCACTAATTGCATCTAATTACACACTCAGTCGCTGTAATAATCATCGGCGATTTCATTAATGAGGGACCGATATACATTAATATCCATAACACCACCTGTAAATAATCGTTTACAAATATCAGCTGCTTCATTAATGATTTCTGGGGAATTATTGCCAGCTCGTTTTCCTCCAATAAGAATTTCTAGTCGATCAACATCAGCAAGGACGTTATTAGGACAAGTAATAAGACCACTTCCTAAACCACTTCCAGTTGCGCCAGGATCTTGATATTCTTCCTCTGTTGTTCTAACTGGTTGTCGTGGTGATTGAAATCGTTTCATCATTTCTTCTAAATGTTTATCTTGTTCTAGTTTTTTTTTTTGTTTTATTTGTTCCATTAGTTGTTGTTGTGGTGATCGTGGTGATTCAAATTTTAATTGTTGTGGTGATCGTTGTGGTGATGATGATAACTGTTGTGGTAATCGTTGTGGTGATGGTGATAGTCGTTTACCTCATTTAGCTCTTTCTTTTATACGTTCATGTACAGCCCCATCAAATTCATTAAAATTAATAATATCTTCATCAGATCTAATTTCTGGAATACCAGTAGCGATACGATATACATCCTTAATCCAATTGGCAGAGCTTAGAAATTTAACATGTTCTGGTTTTACATATTTTTGTCTTTCATAATATCCAAACGCGGCAATATCAATTAATTTTTTGGAATCCCTGATAGCAGCGATACCTTCAGGCGTAAATTTATCTATTATCTTAGTTCTTAGTTTAGGTGGTTGTGGTTGTTGTTGTGGTTGAGCTCCAGGTTGAGCTGCTTGAATACGGCCAGCAATATCAACAGGTAATGTTTCAAGAGCTCTTTGTGTTGCCTCAGTTGCTGTAACAATTTTCTTTGTTGGTTCGACAATCGGTTTAAATAATTGTTCTGCACCTTCTGCAAATTCCACTTGAGACTCCTCACGTGATTGTAGTTGTTGCTTGACTAAATCACGGACAGGTAAATATTTTTTGATTGCCCGTAGTCGCTCTCGAGCTAATCTAGCTGAGTGTGGTACTTTAATCATTATTGATATTATTTATAATGGCCGTTTAATTTACAGCAGCAGAGGGGGTGAACGACCAACGTTGAGTGACCAACGCGTAAACGAAACAAATAAAAACGCGCGTCTGAGATAAAGTAACGAGATTAAGCTAACCCTAAGAAATCTCACGGTCAGTTAGAGGTTGTGGTTTAACGTCACTGACCTTATTTTTTCAGCACTCGTAGGAACCTTTTATTTTATAAATAAAGGTCTCTAGAAAAGTGGTCTGTTCACCCCCTCTGCTGCTCATGGTCAACGTACTGTGCATTTTTAAGGTAGTTGTTTTGCCATGGTCAACGTACTGTGTATTTTTAAGGTAGTTGTTTTTGCCATGGTCAACGTACTGTGTATTTTTAAGGTAATTCTTTCTTCTGTGGTCAATGTACTGTGTATTTTTAAGGTAGTTCATTTTTTCATGGTCAACGTACTGAGTATTTGTTCGATAATTCTTTCTTCTATCATCAATGTACTGTGTATTTTTAAGGTAGTTGTTTTTTGCCATGTTCAATGTACTGTGTATTGTTAAGGTAATTCTTTCTTCTATGATCAATGTACTGTGTATTTTTAAGGAAGTTCTTTTCTTCATGGTCAACGTACTAAGTATTTGTTCGGTAATTCTTTCTTCTATCATCAATGTACTGTGTATTTTTAAGGTAGTTCTTTCTTCCATGATCGAAAGCACCATGATCAATGTACTATGTATTTTTAAGGTGATTCTTTTTTCCATGATCAATGTACTGTGTATTTTTAAGGTGGTTTTTTCCATCATTAACGTACTGTATATTTTTAAGGTAGTTGATTTTGCCATGGTCAACGTACTGTGTATTTTTAAGGTAGTTGTTTTTGCCATGGTCAATGTACTGTGTATTTTTAAGGTGGTTCTTTTTTCCTTGGTCAACGTTCTATGTATTTTTAAGGTAGAAGGTAGTTCTTTATTCTTTTCCATCATCGTATCATCATTGACTTATTGCTCTTTTAACAGAGCTTCAGAAAATTTAAGAAGGGAATTTAACTTGAAAATGTTAAATTTGTTCCGTTACATCTAAACAATATTTAATTTAATTTAAAATAGGTAGCGATATACCTTTAGTCGACATAGGTTGCGTGCTTTATATATCAAAGAAATGAAAGCATGTTTACACCGTAATAATTTTGTGACCTTGATTACGAGTTTCTTACTTAAATTTATTAACAGGCATTTTCTACGTTAAGATAAAAATGTTTGTCAAGTTTTAGTTTGTTACAAAAAGTCGTAAATGCAGCTTAAATGCACGAGTGAATATTCAGACAAATCTATGGCAGACGACCACAGGAATGAAAATCTCTAAACATGCGTACTTTCTATTGTATTGTCAAAAAGCTTCCTTAGGTTTGAATTCTTCGATTACTTCGAGCATTATGTGACGCAAAGTGTTGAATGATAATGCAATATATAGAGGATATTTAGCTAGTATAATTATGAAGTCCATAAATTACTGATTTGTCACGAGATGAAGATAAATCCCCGAACTTTCCTCAGGGCTTGACTTTGATTAATACGTAAGACTAGTGAAGAACCCTGATTCTATCTGAAATGAAACAATTCCTATGTATTGAATATTGGTTGGCTATTGATAGCTACAAATATATCTCACTATCCGAATCCATCTTTTATCCATTCATTCATCATTTGTCTTTAGAGGACAGAAATAGCAGTCAGTTTCAATATTAATTGGTTATTCAATAATGCAGCGTTATTTAAATTCCGAATCAGTTTACAAATGTGTAATACTGCCATCTAGACAGTTTTTGTTGGTCATTGCCCGTTCAAAATGATCATCTCCAGTTACTGAGTAGTCTCTCAAGATCAAAAACGTAGCACGATCATCCTGCGTGTCACTTTGTTTTTCCTTCGGAAATGCGACTAGCCTAGCTTCCGGTGAGAAGTAATTATATTACATCTGCGCTGTCAATAAGATGAGAAAACGTCAAATTGTCTGTATCTTCAGCACTGTTGGACAGCATTAAAAAATCATTAGGAAAATTTTTGATGCACATGACTCATAATCATTTACCTTTGTCTATTCTTTGAGGTTATACAATGTCATTACCAAGTCATCAATGGAACTTTTCTTCAGTCCTTTCTTTGCTAAAGTACAATAATTTCAATATAACGAAGTAGCCCCACCCCCAAAAAGAAAGAAATATATAATCCCTAAAAGAAATTCATTGGCCATGGATGAAATTCAGTCTAATGTTATCTGGAAAATGAAAAAAAAAAAAAAAATAACTACAAAATCAAACAATTCGTATTAAACATATTATTTAACAAGCGAATATACCTTTAACATTCTGTACATAACGTTGACTTAAGGGATTATTTTTCTTGAGCTTCAGAATAAGTTAGTTTTCATTTTGTATGCATATAGGTAGGTAGGTAGGTATAAAGAAAGAAATAGGCTGTAGTATATATAAATAAAGTCTGTCTTGATAAATAGAAATGGCCGCTGGCCTTGAAGACAAAATACTTTAAGACAGCCTGAGCCCAACGAAGCCAGTTTCTGACACCAAAACAAGAGGTGACGATGTTCAAAAATACGACAAAGAAAATGATTTATCCTGGGGATAAGTTCTACATTTCAGATTCGCCTTTGGATGTGTTAAAAATTCATTTCCGATTATTTTCTGAATGACGATAATTGTATTGTTTTTGTAATCTGGTGAACATTTGAATTTACGAAAGATATCTTTATTCTTCAGGTATAAACCAGGTCATAAACTGAATATGTTATGCCGAGACGTTGAACGTATACACAAGTCGCCTTTGGGATTGTTCGTTGGGTAAGAGGTAATCTGTATTGATTTTACTGTTTGAATGATCATGAAAATTCATCATTTCGTTTCTGTCTCTTCTCGTATTTGACACTCTGGTTTCTTTCGTTTCTTTCCTATCTGACTTCAGGAAAATTTGTCTCTGTTTCTTATTATATATTTTATTAGGCCTAGCACAAACATATACTAAATCAATCAGGCACGTGCAACCTACCACCACGGGCCACATCAAATCCGCTTATCCAACTCTCGCCCTTGAGTAAGTTGCACGTGCTTTGACTAAATGATACTTAGAGCGTATTTGAGGAAACTGGGTAATTAGTTTGTATTTACATGGGGTACCACATATACAGGTGAAATAGAACGCGTATTTTGAGTTAGACTAGCATCGGGGTACCACATATACAGGTGAAATAGAACGCGTATTTTGAGTTAGACTAACATCGGGGTACCACATATACCGGTGGAACTTAACGTGTATCTTGAGTTAGACTAACAGATCTGAAGAAAGCAATTTCTACGACATTTGATAATGTCGTTTTATAAACACGCATGTTATATAAGTAATGGCAAAAAGGCAAACTCTGGAATTACATGGGAGAAATATTTTTTCTGGTGTCTTTACAAAGTACACACACATATATATATATATATCACTCCATTGACTTAAGTACTCGTGTTGTTGTTGTTGTTGTTGTAGGGTTTAACGCCATTTTTTAGCACAATATTGATTATACATGGCGGCCAGTACAAATGGTGGGGAAGAACCAGGGAAAACTCCGGTAAGAACCACCGACCCACGAGAAGTTACTGGCAAACTTTCTCACATACCCACATTGGCCGAACCCCAGACTCGAACCCACGCAGACAGAGGTGAGATGGCAATGATCGATAACCGTGAGCGCTTTAGACCACTCGGCCACTCGGGGCCCCTAAGTACTTATGGCCATGCATATAGTTTTGAAGCCGGTGGTCCTAGTTTCTAGTTTACATTTCAATCCGGTGGTCCTAGGTTCTAGCTTACATTTCAATCCGGTGGTCAGGGGTTCTAGGATACATGGTGTCAATCTCTTGCTAGATGCCTGATTGACAAAATTAGTTCCGCCATATAATGAAGTCATATTTTAAAAAGGGCCTGTGAATTATACGGTGAAACGGATAATTAACATTCCCCCGTTTCTTTTTGCGGCATTTGAGGGACAATCATCATTAAGTCACAATCTTTTGCGAATTCCGTGGGCAAGGGGATATCCTGTGTTAGCAATGTCTATGGATGTTATCATGTTTATAGCCACGGCTCTATGGACATAAGCTCAGCAACAGATAAAAGCAAATACCAACACGTTTTAAAAAAACCCTCACCAAATAACAAATAATTTATTTCCCTAGAATACAGAGTGAAAATTTAAATAAACTTATTAAGAACTAAATCCCAATTTAGTCCTAAAAGTTTTATAACAAGTCCAAAGTATAGAGTGTTCCGAATGAATTCTAATCTTGAATGTGCTGATGTACCAATAGATTGGAATGTGTAGATGTGCAGTCTTGATGTATCACAGTGACACAATCAAGAATGTGTTTAAATGAATTCACATTAATCCCCAAATAATGAATTAGTTCTATAGTCAATCAGCACTTTGTAATTCCAATGAATAATTTATATAAATAAATCCAGCAAATTATTATTGAACACAAATTAAAGATTGATTCCACTAAAGATGTTACAATAGGAGTGCATATCATTATGATGTAAACAACATTAATATAAAAAACTAAAACAAAATAAGAGGACCAGAATGAGGGTCAAACACTAATTTCCAGAACATTCTATGTTGTAAATAAGGCTTACACCCTCACTTAATATGATGTTTAAGAAGCGTGTATTGTAAACATCAACCAGATAAACCATTGCCATTGTTATGTCAAACAGTGTTTATCACGTGAGACAAATTTTCCGTTAATCAGTTTCTGGAGACCAGTCTGAGTTTGGTACATTGTCAGATGAACGCAGAACTTGGCAGGAGCCAGCTTTGTTTCTTAAAACTGTAGCAATTTTGTCAGCCTACAGTAACTTGGCTTTCGATTAATTTTCAAATTGTTGTTCTAGAGTTAAGACGCATAGTGAACATATTACCTTTGAACTCTTTTCGAGTCCAGCGACATTTTGCAACATTTTCGAAACTAACAAAGTTGGCATATACTAAGTTAAGATTTTTAAAAAACCTGTTAGCATTTTATATTCAAGTTTTTTCAAAGGGCAAAACTGATCTCTACTTCTAATATGATGAGTGAAATGTACCCTATATCATGACTACGACATGATTACGACATGACTACGACACATTTTGGCGAAGGCAAGTCATTATGACATGCACAAATACAACACACAGACTGGTTAAGATTAGGTAGCATATTTGTTTTTAAGAGACATTGGTGGTCCTGATAAGGGTTTTTGGATCGATCAGTCAATGTAATGTTACCTTCCATCTCCTTTCTAATCTAAGCTGATATTACTTTTACCACCCTCATAATTCCGAAGAATACTAGCACGCACGATGTGAAAGGAATTAAAGAGTAGTTTTCTGTAGTCATTGAATAGAATGGAAAGAAGTATAAAGGATGTTCGTTTAGTTTTAACGAGACCATTACTTGACTATATCATGCTAAGGAAATGAGAACGAAGTGCATTTACCAAGAGCAGATCGAAGGAACCGACCCGATCTGGCCGGCCAAGCTTAAAACCCGCTGATAGGCCTAAATTCTGCTAACATTTTATTCCGAATCTGTCACCAAAGGAACAGACCTGACCTGACCTGGGTAGGCCTAAATCTTGCTAACATTGTATTCCGAATCTGTCACCAAAGGAATGGACCTGACCTGACCTGGGTAGGCCTAAATTCTGCTAACATTATATTACGAGTCTGTCACCAAAGAAACGGACCTGACCTCTCCTGGGTAGGCCTAAATCCAATAATATTGTATTACGACTCAGATGCTCCATGAAGTGAACAATAGAAATAGAATATACGTCAAGATTCTTTTTTGAAAATAATTTGCAGCATGAAAATGTACTAGTTATATTATTTATTTGTCTCCCTCACCATCATCTATTCCCCTGCTTGGATAAAGAGAGAAGGGTGTTTGAGATGATTTCCAAATTAATCAAAAGCCAAATTCAACCATAGTAAAACTGTGTGTGTAGGTGTGCGTTTCAACATTGTTACGAGTCTATATTCATAATTAAGTAACATAACGAAGCAAAACCAAGAAGTTATGTAACTTAACAAATTATGCAATTATCAAAGTTATAAATGAATATATGAGAGGCACTTACAGTGTTATGAAGTGAATCAAAGCTCACCTTGAAAACGTTCTATTAACGTCCAAAAGAATAACAAGTTCCGCATAACTTTCAGAACTGGAAAATGAACTGGTTCGCCAAGAATCGTGACGTTGTCAGAATTACGTTGTCCAGAACTCCTTTGATAAATTCTCAATAGTTCCAAAAAATTATAGTTCGATGAGCACTTACTATTTCCAATGAACAGCCCAAACAAATGCATTTTCTCTCAAATAATATCTGAGTAGGACAGAAAACAAGTTTGTAGACTTAATGCTACAACAGGAACACAAGAAATAAGAATGACTCCAAAAATAGCAATGAAATTTGATTGCTAAGTGCTCTCCTCATATACACCTTCAAGAGTCTTCTACAACTATCTATCGCAATATACCCCACGTGACAGATTATTTTGCATATCTCTTGGATTATCTGAAAATAAAACGTAAAACGGTATCGTCTGTATAGAGTAAAACAAATAGTTCTGTCTTACTATATCTCTTTCCAGTAAATCAACTGTAATTCCATTTCCATTCGAGCTCAAAAGGCGATACTGTATGTCCTTTGGATACCGAGGAATTAATACATGAGAACGATGTTCGCCCTTGTCGAACTCCTTAATGGCATTTGAGTAGTGCTGATTTCTTTCCACTGAGGAAAATACAAGACTTAACATCTATGGACTAGTTCATTGTTGCCTTAAGTAATTCCCATTTATAGCAATCATGATGCTCTTTGAACCAACTCCTCATTTCCAGTGGAAATTCAGAGAAAAATCTACAAAGTACAAAACAATATTGTATGCCTTCTTTTTAGAAGTCCTGTTGAGGCAGATACGACCAACGTATTATTTGTTTCGAAGTGTCCTTAAAGATCACATGTTGGTGCCTCAGATAGTAAATTGTTTTCTTAGCGAAAAAAGCGACATTCTGTTCTCAAGAAGAAAAGTGTATACATTATTAAGACAACTCTGTAAAGTGTTAGTGTAATTGGTAGGATCAAATTTATCTCCCTTGTTTATATATCTTCGTCGGATGTCGATTGTGCAACCCGCGGTGACTATGCATATGGTCAAAGCTAGATGCACACAGGATGCTACAGGATGGGCCTGGGAAGTTTGTACGTGTGATGGTATGGCATGCTGCGATGCGCCGTTTTTCTCTCTGAATCCTTGGCGGCAGTTATCCTCCGCTAGTTTAACAGCCTTTGCGATGAGTGTGCGCCAGGTATACCGGTCCTTGACATCGGATTCCAGCTCGCTGAGTTGGATTCCGCACCATTTCAGGTTAAACTTAAGGTTGCCTTTGTACCTTTTCTGGGGTGCTCTCGTTTCCGCTTTCCCTGCTTCAGCTCACCATAGAAGAGCTATTTCGGACCTCTGATCTCCTCCATCCTAAAGATGTGACCAGAGGTGGCCTTTCAGCAGTAGTACCTCAGTGCTAGGAACAACGGCTCTGTTGAGGATTTCTTAATTGGACACCCTGTCTTGCCGTCGGATGTGCATGATTAACCGTTGTGAGCGCACGTGGAATTGCTCACGCCACTTCACATGCCTGCAATGTATGGTCCAGGTGTCATAGCCGTAGAGAAAGGAGGTGAGGACGATAGCTTTATAGATCTTGATCTTGGTGGGCATCCGAATGTCTTTATGATGGAGAAGTCTGACACGAAATCTTCCAAGGGCATGGCTTGCTTTCCGGATCCTGGCTGTAATTTCATTGACCAGTGACCCATTTGAAGACATTGTGTTTCCCAGGTATGGAGAGCTCCCCACGTCCTTCAATTTTCTCTCCTCGATCTTGATGGTAGGTTGTGGTGGGTTTGTTTAAGGAGCTGGCTGAAGGAGTATCTCTGTTTTATACGGGTTTATTGTCCGACCAAACAGTCTGGATGCCTCATAGAACTTAATTATATTGGTTCGAAGGTAGTTTCCTTGAATGCCATACGTGCACAGTCATCTGCAAACTGAGCTTCAAGAAGTAGTCTTTCCAATGTCTTTGTTCTTGCAGAGAGCCGACTCAAGTCAAACAGGGATCCATCAAGGCGATACTTGATGTAGACTCCAATCTCTTGGTCCCTCACTGCATGGAGTAGAACTTATCTGAAGAATATTTTGAACAGCACAGGTGCAAGCACACAGCCCTTCTTCACTCCGGTCGAGACGACAAAGTGCTCTTAGTACTCCCCATTGACCAGTACGTCTCCTGTCATGTCGTCCGGGAACAACCGGACAAGAGTGGTAAACGTTCTGCGAAAGACCAGTTTTCCAAGGACAAACAACAGAGCTTCTTTATTTACAGATTCAAAACCCTTGATGAGGTCGATAAACACTGTATAGAGATCCATGTACTGTTCCATGCATTTCTCCTGTATTTTCCACACAGTGAAGCTCATGTCGACTGTGCTGCGGCCTGCACGGAATACACTTCATTCACGTAGCAGTTACTCTGAAATAATTGCAAAAAGTATGTTCAGGATGTTGAGGGCAAGAATCTTCTCTGCAATTGAGAACAGAGATATGCCGCTATAGCTGTTGCAGTCAGCTCTGGCACCTTTATTCGTGTATTGTAAGATGATGATGGCATCTCGTAGATCTGCAGGCATCTCTTTCTCGTCCTAGATGCTGGCGAGGATGTTGAAAGCTTTAAATGCTTCTGTGCCAAGAGCCTTAAATACCTCTGCAGGGATTCAGTCTTTACCTGGTGCTCTGCCACAGTTCATCTGTTCAATCTCATTCCACATATCCTCCTCAGATGGTGGCAAGTGTAGCTCTACACAGACTCTTTTGATGGAATTGTTGCAGTGTTGCTGTATCGACAGTGGATGAGCGATTGAGGGGCAGGCTAAAGTGTTCCTTCCATCTTGCTTTTATCCCTTCTATGTCTTTAATGATAGTGGTGCCATCTTCTGACAGTAGAGTGGTGGATTCTTGATCTGAAAGGGCTCTACACAGCTCTAATGGCACTAAAGAACATTTTGGAGTTCTTCATAACATCATATTGGTGGATTCCCTCAGCCTTTTGCCCCACGATTCATCCTGCATTTTGTGGACTTACCATTGAGCCCTTGTCTTTAGGTGCTTGAACTTGTGTCTGACTTTTGGTCTTTGTGCCACTCAGAGTGTGCCTTGTTCTTTTATCCATAAGGATCTTGATGTCCCTATTATACCCATCAAACCCGTCCCGCTGACCTCTTGTCCTATGACCCAGTATTGACTTAGATATTTCTGTCACCATAACTTTGAACTTGGTCTATTTTTCAGTTGGCCTCCAGTCAGTGGTCCTTGAAAGACAGTTTGTTGTCGAGCTTGATTTGGAACTCGTGCTTGTGCTCAGGGTACTACAACTTGTTTGTGTTGAAAACAGGTCTCACGTTTTTGGGTCGCTTGTGGTGGTGAGGGATGATGTGTAGGCTAACTTTGGTTCTGACAATTCTGTGGTGACTCAAGCATTCTGCTTTGTGCATGGTTGTAGTCATGATCACATCTCTGATGTCCCTTTGCTTAGTCTGTGAAGTGCCAATGTTTAAACCTTGGGTGCATCTAAGTTGTGTTGTACTTGTCCGCTTGTCTAAATATTATGTTAGAGATCACAAGGCTGTGATCAGCACATTTGTTCAAGAGAAGCAGACCATTGATGTTTATTTTGCCAACCCCATATTTCCAAATCACACCACTCCACCGTGCTTGGTCCATGCCAACTCTGGCGTTGAAATCGCCGAGGAAGATCAACTTGTCGTTGGCCAAAACGGAGGTGAGGATAGAGTCCAAGTCAGTGTAGAATCGTTCCTTGGTTTCATCTGGGCATGTCATAGCTGGGGCGTAGGCACTTATGATCAGGAAGCGTTAGCCACCCAAAGGGAGGCGGAGTTTCATGAGCCTCTCGTTGATGCAGGTTAGTAGGTCTGGGAGGTGTATCAGTAGGCTTGTCCCAATGGCAAGTCCCACTCCATGGATCCTGTCGTGTTCGTCTGCTTGTACCTTCCAGAAAAAGGTGTACCCTCATCCTATCTCCATCAGCGATCCCTCCCCAGCAAGTCGGGACTCACTGAGTGCTGCCAAGTCGATATTAGCATGCTACTTCTCTGGCGATAAGGGCTTTCCGTGTTTGGGGTCTTGCCCCCGAGTCACTATCCATGAGAGGACGGACTTTCCATGCTCCTATGTTAAGTTTATATTTGCTCGGTTTCTTCCTTCTGCTATGTTCTGAGTTTCGACCGCATTGGAGAATGATATGCCAGTCGCAGTAAACTGGCCAGATTGAAGGGCTAAAACTGATTCGCTCACATTTTTTTAAAGTGGGAAAGTCGTTGCACAGGGGCAATCCAACTCTCATAGCTCCTGGAGCCGGTTCCTAGTGGCACAAAACACGCTACAGAGGAGACTCCGTTGGCTGCAGGGGATGGCCACGACTAATGTGCTTCATCAATGACCTTGGAGCTCCACAGCACATTGCTTGTCCACCATCATGGCCGTTGGGTCGACTATGATCTCATCCGCCCAGTCAGCCGGATCGGACTTTAATTAGAATGGTAGGCAGGTCTCTCTATTTAACCCATAGATGGAGCAGTGGTCGGTGTGATGCCAGGGCATGTCCACACACCGGTGGGACTGCAAGCTTTACACATCTGGGGACAACTGCTGCTCCGAGATCCCGTTCAGTTCAGCCTGGGGTCGAACAGTGTTATGCCTCGTTGAGAAACCGCAGGAGTATTGGCTATGGAGGAGCTATGAACTGGCAGGTGAGGCTTACGCACCCTGCTTCCTTTGTCGCCACTGGATGTTCAGGACTAGCCAGCGGCAGCAGCTGGAAGTGTACTAGCTACACCTACACTACTGCAAAAGATGCATTGTACACACACCATGTTGCACAGACACACATACACACACAGAGGGAATATGTTGTGGTAAGGGGATGAGGAATAAATAAAACGTTATATTAGAAGTTATTTTCATGCAATTCTTGTGCATGTTCTATTTCTGCGGCTCACTTCTCAAAGCATCAAATTGGTTATTCTACGTTGGCGGAGGTAAGGCTCGATCTGGTTAGCTAATCACTTAGCTCCATTTCCTTCGCGTACATTAGACACTATAACACAATATCACTGATCATTGGAAACTGATGAATGAAAATTTGCCTAAAATGATGTTTAAAATATTTGAAATACAAGTTAAGACCAGTAGCATAGGTAGAGGGTTGTAGTAACAATTTTCAGGATATTTACAATAACTGGAATTTCTAAACTCCCTGCCTCATGCCCACGAATTTCATACAGAATTAATACGGGATAAAACCTATGGACATTTCTAACATATGACTTCCCTTTGTCCCTAGATTCCCACAAAGATGGCAGCCTAAGGTTAAGTTTCCATTGTCCCTATAAAGCCGCCCAAAAGGCGACCAAACGTTAATATCCCCTTTGACCCTATAATCCACAAACCAGTTTTAAAATAGGATTCCCCATGACCTTACATTGCTGTTATATATTACTGGTCATAATCATCAATAATAAAAGATTGTACAAGAAAGAAAACATTGGTTCCCACTGACTTTTTTTCCGATGCTAAAATACAATTCTATTTTCTATGCAAGTTTTCCACTAGTCAACCTTAACCAGCATTCTAATAGTTCAATATCATTTTACCGGTAATGCAGATTTGATCATCGTCCAGGCAGATCACGTGACGCAATCTGTATCATATTTAGTTCAAAAGTGCCCATTTATTGGTTTACTCCAATAGATTATACCATTATTACTGCAATAAAGATCAAAGCCAAGTATATCTAATTCGTAAATTCAGGTCATTCCAAACGAAATTGGTTTATTGATCATCTACTACTTTTGTATTTGATGTCATTGATTGAATGAATAAAACAAACGTTCAGTAGTACAGTCAGAAATAAAATGGAGGAGAAATTTTGGTTTTGTTGTGATAACGGTCTGAATTTATTAAATGCGACAAAGTTTGTTTTTTAGCTGATATTCTGTATTCTCAGCGGTTCATTACAATGTATGTATTACACAAAACAAACCGTGCTACGTATGATGGGCAAACATGATGACATTACATGCCACATTAACAGTATGGCCGCTACTTTGTAAATGCTCACAGTTGAGATTGTTGAATCCACCGAGTCTGATCTCTTAGGATGATTGCTCACAGTTAAGATTCTATGGGTGAAATGCTCAAAGTTGAGAATGATGTATAAATCGAGTCTGGTCTCTAAGGGTGAAATGCTCACATTTGAGATTCTATGGGTGAAATGTTCGGAGTTGAGATTGCTGTATAGATCGAGCCGGGTTGCTATGGGTGAAATACCCACAGTTGAAATTGCTGTATTCACTGAGTCTGATCGCTATGGGTGAAATGGTTGCAGTTGAGATTTCTATTTGCGTCCAGTCATACAACAGTTGGATATGACCTGATACATTAAATGGAGAAAATAATTTTAATAACTGCATTAGCAAAAGCAGAAATCATTTCAAAAGTCATATGAGAATTTTGCAATTCCAATAAAGACTTATGAATCTCTGGCAATCTAAAAGCCGTCAGTATGTTTCCTTAAGTCTGGCAGTTTTGCATTAGGAATGTTTACAAAAGCTACAAAACACAAAGTCGATGTTCGCGTGTATACCCCATTCTAATAAAAACATAAACGTCAAGACACAAAGTAGGTGTTAGGTGCAATAACATTTTCTAACAAAGCAATAAACGTCCAAACACAAAGTCGATGAAAGGGTATAATACCCCTTTCTCAAAAAACAATAATCTTCAAGACATAAAGTCGGGAATAGGGTGTAGTAAGACTTTCTAACGAGACAATAAGCTGCACAACAAAACGTAGGTGATAAGGTGTAATGCCCCTTTCTAACACATCAACTAAGCATCAAAATGTATGCGCGAGCTTGTAGCAAATGTTTTCATATGACTTTAGTCCTATATCTTTATCAGTTTTTTTTTCTTCAAAACTGCCATTGTAAAGCCTCTGCTGAAGAAACCAACACTCGATCATAACGATTTAAAGAACTACCGTCCAGTTTCTAATCTCCCATTCATGTAAAAAATCTTAGAAAAAGTTGTTCTATCCCAAC
>JAECUM010020492.1:0-32865 GCA_016617855.1 Megalonaias nervosa | reverse complement strand
GGACAGGTCAAATGCATCTTTCAGACCTTCTTGTTGAAGCTATTTCATTTATGGAATATCTCGTATGTTCCTGTCGCATGAAACCAATTTCTGTCAATGCTGCATTTGTCAGTAGAAAGAAACATTTTATTTCTCTTCACAACCATTCGTTGACATTTGAAAGGAGAATTTCAGAATGTTTTATTGACGGTTATGAATTTGCTAAATACCTTGCATCATTCGTGTCTCTTCATGCCATTTTGTTGCAATCATGCATTTGTCAGTAGATAAACTCCATTGATATCTCTTCACAACTACTTAATATCACTTAAACGTCCACTTCTGAGAACTTTGGCTGTCATTTATGCATTTGTGAAAGTCATTGGAAAGTTCAAATCCCATGAACACAGGATGTAACAATCATGCATTTCTCAGTAGATAGGAAGAATTTACTTCTCTTCAAAACTAATTAAAATCAGAAAATGTTGGACTCTTGAGAAGGTTTTGTTGACAACTATGCCTTTTTGAAACTAATTGGACTGTTCAAGTCCCATGACAACAATTTGTCGCAATCATATATTTGTCAGTATATTGGAACCCTTTAATACTCTTCACATCTTCGCAATGACAGTTGGACATGCATATTTGAAAAGTATTCCTGACACTTGTGCATTTATGAAACTCATTCGATGCCTCGTGTCTCTTGACGCCAAGATCTGGCAATCGCGCATTTGTCAATAGCGAGGTACCCTTTATGTCTCTTCACACCTAATTAATGACAGCTAAGCATGAACGTTTTAAGACGTTTTGATGACTCTTATGCTTTTGTAAAACTCACTGGATTGTTTGATTCACTTGAAGCCATTTCTGAGAATAATACATTTGACAGTTTGAAGGAACCATTTATTTCCCTTCGCAGCTACTTAATGACAATGAAAAAGGTACTTTTGAGAACTTCTTACTCACGCATTTACATTTATGAAACACTCTATATGGTTCATGGCTCGTGATGCAAATTTCTGGCAGCCGTGCGTTTGTCAGTAGATTGGACCGCTTTATTTCTCTTCACAGCTACGTAATGACATATAAACATAAATTTTTCAGAACGTTCTCGAGAAACTGATGACTTTACCAAACCCATTGAATAGAACGAATCTCTTGAATCCAATTTCTTGCCATCATGCATTTGTCAGTATAAAGTATAATGTTATGGCTCCTCATATCTGCTTAAGGACATGTGAAATGCATCTTTCAGACCTTCTTGTTGACGGTTGTTCATTTATGGAACATCTTGTATGTACCTGTCTCATGATGCCAATTTCTGTCAATCATGCATTTGTCAGTACATATGAAACATTTTATTTCTCTTCACAACTATTTATTGACAGGTGAAAGGAGAATTTGAGAAGGTTTTATTGACGCTTATGAATTTATTAAACACCTTGTATATTTTGAGTCTCTTTATGACATTTTGTGGCAATCATGCATTTGTCAGTAGATAGGAACCCTTTATATCTCTTCACAACTACTTAATATCACATAAACGTCCACATTTGAGAACGTTGGCTGTCATTTATGCATTTGTGAAAGTCATTGGACAGTTCAAGTCCCATGAACACAATATGCAAGGATCATGCATTTCTAAGTAGATAGGAATAATTTACTTCTCTTCACAACTAATTAAAATCAGAAAATGTTGCACTTTTGTGAAAGTTTTTATTATGCTTATGTCTTTATGAAACTCATTGGACTCTTCAAGTCTCTTGACAACACTTTTTGGCAATCGTATATTTGTCAGTATATAGGAACCCTTTATTTCTCTTCACATCATCGCAATAACAGTTGGACATGCACATTTGAAAAGTATTCCTGACACTTGTGCATTTATGCAATTCATTCGGTGCCTCGTGTCTCTTGAGGCCAAGATCTGGCAATCGTGATTTGGTCAATAGCAAGGTACCCTTTATATCTCTTCACAACGAAATAATGACAGCTAATCATGAACGTATTAAGACGTATTGATGACTCTTATGCTATTATGAAACTCATTGGATTGTTTGATTCTCTTGAAGCCAATTTCTGACAATCATACATTTGACAGTTTAAAGGAAACATTTATTTGACTTCGTAGTTACTTAATGACAATGAAAAATGTACTTTTGAGAATTTCTTATTGACGCATTTGCATTTATGAAACACTCTATATGGTGTATATCTCATGACGCGAATTTCGGGCAGTCGTGCTTTGTTAATGGATTCTACTCCTTTATTTCTCTTCACACCTACTTAATGACTTATAAACATCCATTTTTCAGAACGTTCTCGAGAAACTGATGACTTTATGAAACGCATTGAATAGACCGTGTCTCTTGAAAGCAATTTCTTGCCATCATGAATTTGTCAGTATAAAGTATAATGTTATAGCTCTTCACATCTACTTAAGGAGATGAGAAATGCATCTTTAAGACCTACTTGTTGACGCTATTTCATTTATGGAACATCTTGCATGTTCCTGTCTCATGATGCCATTTTCTGTCAATCTTGCACTTGTCAGTAGAAAGGAACATTTTATTTCTCTTCACAACTATTTATTGACAGGTCAAAGGAACAGATGAGACGATTTTGTTGACGCTTAAGAATTTATTAAACACCTTTATTATTCGTGTCTCTTCACGTCATTTTGTGGCAATCGTGCATTTGTCAGTAGATAGGAACCCTTTATTTCTCTTCACAACTACTTAATATCACATAAACGTGCACTTTTGTGAACGTTGGCTGTCATTTATGCATTTGCGAAAGTCATTCGACAGTTCAAGTCCCATGAACATAGGATGTAAAAGTCCTGAATTTCGCAGTAAATTGGAAGAATTTACTTCTCTTCACAACCAATTAAAATCAGAATATATTGCACTTTTGAGCAGGTTTTGCTGACAATTATGCCTTTATGAAACTTATTGGACTGTTCAAGTCCCTTGACAACAATTTGTCGCTATCATATATTTGTCTGTATATAGGAACGCTTTATTTCTCTTCACATCTTTGCAATGACAGTTCGACATGCATATTTGAAAAGTATTCCTGACACTTGTGCATTGATGATACTCATTCGATGCCTCGTGTCTCTTGACACCAAGATCTGGCAATAGTGCATTTGTCAATAGCGAGGTACCCTTTATATATCTTCACAACTAATTAATGACAGCTAGGCCTGAACGTATTAAGACGTTTGGATGACTCTTATGCTTTTATGAAACTCATTGGATTGTTTGATTGTTTTGAAGCCAATTTCTGACAATCATACATTTGACAGTTTAAAGGATCCATTTATTTCTCTTCGAAGTTACTTAATGACAATGAAAAATGTACTTTTGATAACTTCTTATTGACGTATTTGCATTTACGAAAGTTTCTCTATGGTTGTTGCCGAGTGACGCAAATTTCAGGCAGTCGTGCGGTTGTCAGTATATCGAGCCCCTTTATTTCTCTTCACAGCTACTTAATGATATATAAACTTCCATTTTTCACAACGTTCTCGAGAAAATGATGACTTTATGAAACCCATTGAATAGACCGTGTCTCTTGAAACCAATTTAGTGCCATCATGCATTTGTCAGTATAAAGTGTAATGTTATGGCTCTTCACATCTACTTAAATACATGTGAAATGCATCTTTCAGACCTACTTGTTGACGCTATTTCATTTATGGGACATCTTGTATGTTCCTGTCTCATAACGGCAATTTCTGTCAATCATGCATTTGTCAGTAGAAATAACCATTTTATTTCTCTTCACAACTATTTATTGACAGGTCAAAGGAACATATGATTCGATTTTGTTGACGCTTAAGAATTTATTAAACACCTTGTATCATTCGTGCCTCTTCACGCCATTTTGTGGCAATCATGCATTTGTCAGTAGAGAGGAACCCTTGATATCTCTTGACAAGTACTTAATATCATATAAACGATCACTTTTGAGAACTTTGGCAGTCATTTATGCATTTGTGAAACTCATTGAAAAGTTCAAGTACCCTGAAATCAGTATGTTTCAATCATGCATTTCCCAGTTGATACGCACAATTTATTTCTCTTCACAATTAATTAATATCAGAAAATGTTGCACTTTTGAGCAGGATTTGTTGACAATTTTGCCCTTATGAAACTCATTGGACTGTTCATGTCCGTTGACAACAATTTGTGGCAATCATACATTTGTCAGTATACAGGAACCCTTTATTTCTCTTGACATCTTTGCAATGACAGTAAACATGCATATCTGACAAGTTTTCCTGACACTTGTGCATTTTTACAACTCAGTCGATGTCTCGTGTCTTTTGACGGCAAGATCTGGCAATCGTGCATTTGTCAATAGCGAGGAACCCTTTATATCTTTTCACAACTAATTAATGACAGCTAAGCATGAACTTTTTAAGAAGATTTGATGACTCTTATGCTTTTATGAAACTCACTGGATTGTTTCATTCTCTTGAAGCCAATTTCTGACAATCATACAGTTGGCAGTTTAATTGAACCATTTATTTCCCTTTGCAGTTACTTAATGACAACGAAAAATGTACTTTTGAGAACTTCTTATTGACGTATTTGCATTTACGAAAGATTCTATATGGTTCATCTCGAGTGACGCAATTTTCAGGCAGTCGTGCGGTTGTCAGTATATCTAACCCCTTTATTTCTCTTCACAACTAATTAATGACATATAAACATCAATTTTTTAGAACGTTCTCGAGAAACTGATGACTTTATGAAACCCGTTTAATAGACCGTGTCTCTTGAAACCAATTTCTTCCCATCATGCACTTGTGAGTATAAAGTATAATCGTATATCTCTTCACATCTACTTAAGGACATGTGAAATGCACCTTTGAGACCTTCTTGTTTGACGGTATTTCATTTACGAAACATCTTGTATGTTCCTGTCTCATGACGCCAATTTCTGTCAATCTTGCAATTGTTTGTAGAAAGGAACATTTTATTTCTCTTCACAACTATTTATTGATAGGTCAAAGGAACTATGAGACGATTTTATTGACGCTTACGAATTCATTAAACACCTTGTATCATTCGTGTCTCTTCACACCATTTTGTGGCAATCGTGCATTTGTCAGTAGAAAGAAACATTTTATTTCTCTTCACAATTATTTATTGACAGGTGAAAGGAGAAGTTGAGATGGTTTTATTGACGCTTATGAATTTGTTAAAGACCTTGTATCATTCGTTTCTCTTCACACCATTTTGTGGCAGTCATGCAATTTTCAGTAGATAGGAACCGTTTATTTCTCTTCAGAACTACTTATTATGACATACAATTCCACCTTTGAGAACTTTGGCTGTCATTTATGCAATTGTGAAAGTCATTGGACCTTTTAAGTCCCATAAACACAGGATGTAACAATCATGCATTTCTCAGTAGATAGGAAGAATTTACTTCTCTTCACAACTAATTAAAATCAGAAAATGTTGCACTTTTGAGAAGGTTTTGTTGACATTTATATCTTTATGAAACTCATTGGATTGTTCAAGTCCCTTGACAACAATTTGAGGCAATCATACATTTGGCAGTATATAGGAACCATTGATTTCTCTTCTCATCTTTGCTATGACAGTAGGCATGCATATTCGAGAAGTTTTCCTGACACTTGTGCATTTATGCAACTCATTCGATACCTCGTTTCTGTTGACGCCAAGATCTGGCAATCGTGCATTTGCAATAGCGAGGAACCCTTTATATTTCTTCACAACTAATTAATGTCAGCTAAGCATGAACGTATTAAGACGTTTTAATGACTTATGCTTTTAGGAAACTCATTGACTGGTTTGATTCTCTTGAAGCCAATTTCTGACAATCATACATTTGGCAGTTTCAAGGAACCATTTATTTCCCGTTGCAGTTACTTAATGACAATGAAAAATGTACCTTTGAGAACTTCTTATTGAGGTATTTGCATTTACGAAAGATTCTATATGGTTCCTGTCGTGTGAAGCAAATTTCAGGAAGGCGTGCGGTTGTCAGTATATCGAACCCCTTTATTTCTCTTCACAGCTACTTAATGACATATAAACATCAATTTTTCAGAACGTTCTCGAGATACTGATGACTTTATGAAACCCATTGAATAGACAGTGTCTCTTGAAACCAATTTATTTCCATCATGCATTTGTGAGTATAAAGTATAATGGTATATCTCTACACATCTACTTAACGACATGTGAAATACACCTTTGAGACCTTCTTGTCTGACGGTATTTCATCTATAAAACATCATGTATGTTCCTGTCTCATCACGCCAATTTCTGTCAATCTTGCAATTGTTAGTAGAAAGGAACATTTTATTTCTCTTCACAACTATTTATTGACAGGTCAAAGGAACATATGAGACGATTTTATTGACGCTTAAGAATTTATTAAACACCTTGTATCGTTCGTGTCTCTTCACACCATTTTGTGGCAATCATGCATCTCTCAGTAGAAAGAAACATTTTATTTCTCTTCACAACTATTTACTGACAGGTGAAAGGAGAAGTTGAGAAGGTTTTATTGACGCTTATGAATGTTTTAAAGACCTTGCATCGTTCGTGTCTCTTCACACCATTTTGTGGCAGTCATGCATTTGTCAGTAGATAGGAACCCTTTATTTCTCTTCAGAACTACTTATTAGGACATAAACTTCCACTTTTGACAACTTTGGCTGTCATTTATGCATTTGTGAAAGTCATTGGACAGTTCAAGTACCATGAACAAAGTAAGTAACAATCATGCATTTCTCAGTAGATAGGAAGAAGTTTCTTCTCTTAACAACTAATTAAAATGAGAAAATGTTGCACTTTTGAGCTAGTTTTGTTGACAATTATGCCTTTATGAAACTCATTGGAATGTTCATGTCCCTTGACAACAATTTGTGGCAATTATACATTTGTCGGTATATAGGAAGCATTTATTTCTCTTCACATCTTTGCAATGACAGTAGACATGCATATTTGACAAGTTTTCCTGACACTTGTGCATTTATGCAACTCATTCGATGCCTGGTGTCTCTTGACGCCAAGATCTGGCAATCGTGCATTTGTCAATAGCGAGGAACCCTTTATATCTCTTCACAACTAATTAATGACAGCTAAGCATGAACGTATTAAGACGTTTTGATGACTTAAAATTTTAGGAAACTCATTGGCTGGTGTGATTATCTTGAAGCCAATTTCTGAGAATAATATATTTGACAGTTTAAAGGAAACACATATTTCCCCTCGCAGCTACATAGTTGCAATGAAAAAGTACTTTTGAGAACTTCTTATTGACGGATTTGCATTTATGAAACACTCTATATCGTTCATGTCTCGTGACGCAACTTTCTGGCAGCCGTGCTTTTGTCAGTAGATTAGACCCCTTTATTTATCTTCACAGCTGCTTAATGACATATAAACATCTATTTTTTCAGAACGTTCTCGAGAAACTGATGACTTTATGAAACCCATTGAATAGACCGTGTCTCTTGAAATAAATTTCGTGCAATCATGCATTTGTGAGTGTAAAGTAAAATGTGATGGCTCTTCACGTCTACTTAAGGACATGTCAAATCCATCTTTCAGACCTTCTTGTTGACGCTGTTTCATTTATGGAACATCTTGTATGTTCCTGTCTCATGACGCTAAATTATGTCCATGATGCATTTGTCAGTAGAAAGAAAGATTTTATTTCTCTTCACAACTATTTATTGACAGGTGAAAGGAGAATGTGAGAAGGTTTTATTGACGCTTATGAATTTGTTAAACACCTTGTATTATTCGTGTCTCTTCATGCCATTTTGTGGCAATCATGCATTTGTCAGTACAGTGTAACCCTTTATATCTCTTCATAAGTACTTAATATCACATAAACGTCCACTTTTGAGAACTTTGGCTGTCATTTATGCATTTGTGAAAGTCATTGGACAGTTGAAGTCCCATGAACACAGGATGTAACAATCATGCATTTCTCAGTAGATAGGAAGAATTTACTTCTCTTCATAATTAACTAAAATCAGAAAATGTTGCACTTCTGAGAAGGTTTTGTTGACACTTATGCCTTTGTGAAACTCATTGGACTGTTCAAGTCCCTTGACTAAAATTTGTTTCAATCATATATTTGTCAGTATACAGGAACCATTTATTTCTCTTCACATGTTTGCAATGACAGTTGGAGATGCATATTTGAAAAGTATTCCTGACACTTGTGCATTTATGAAACTCCTTCGACGCCTCGTGTCTCCTGACGCCATGATCTGGCAATCGTGCATTTGTCAATAGAGAGGTACTCTTTATATCTCTTCACAACTAATTAATGACAGCTAAGCATGGGCTTATTAAGACGTTTTGATGACTCTTATGCTTTTATGAATCTAATTGGATTGTTTGATTCTCTTGAAGCCAATTTCTGACAATCATACTTTTGACAGTTTAAAGGAACCATTTATTTCCCTTTGCAGTTACTTAATGACAATGAAAAAAGTACTTTTGAGGTCTTCTTATTGACGTATTAGCATTTATGAAAGATTCTATATGGTTCATGTCTCGTGACGTAAATTTCTGGCAGGCGTGCGTTCGTCACTATATTCAACCGCATCATTTCTCTTCACAGCTACCTAATCACATATAAACGTCCAATTTTCAGAACGTTTTCTAGAAACTGATGACTTTATGAAACCCATTCAATAGACCGTGTGTCAGGAAACCTATGTCTTGCCATCATGCATTTGTGAGTATAAAGTATAATGGTATGTCTCTTCACATCTACTTAATTACATGTGAAATGCACCTTTGAGACCTTCTTGTTTGACGCTCTTTCATTTATGAATCATCTTGTATGTTCCTGTCTCATGACGCCATTTTCCATCAATCTTGCAATTGTCAGTAGAAAGGAACATTTTATTTCTCTTCACAACTATTTATTTACAGGTCAAAGGAACATATGAGACGATTTTATTGACGCTTAAGAATTGTGTAAACACCTTTTATCATTCCTGTCTCTTCACACCATTTTGTTTCAATGATGCATTTGTCAGTAGATAGGAACCCTTTATTTCTCTTCAGAACTACTTATTATGACATAAACGTCCACTTGTGAGAACTTTGGCTGTCATTTGTGCATTTGTGAAAGTCATTGGACCTTTCAAGTCCCATGAACACAGGATGTAACAATCATACATTTCTCAGTAGATAGGGAGAATTTACTTCTGTTCACAACTAATTAAAATGTGAAAATGTTGCACTTTTGAGCAGATTTTATTGACAATTATGCCTTTATGAAAATCATTTGAATGTTCAAGTCCCTTGAAAACAATTTGTGTCAATCATGCATTTCTCGGTATATAGGAAGCATTTTTTTATCTTGACATCTTCGCAATGACAGTAGACATGGATATTTGACAAGTTTTTATGCAACTCATTCGATGCCTCGTGTCTCTTGACGCCAAGATCTGGCAATCGTGCATTTGTCAATAGCGAGGAACCCTTTATATCTCTTCACAACTAATTAATGACAGCTAAGCATGAGCGTATCAAGACGTTTTGATGACTTAACCTTTTAGGAAACTCATTGAATTGTTTGATTCTCTTGAAGATAATTTCTGACAATCATACATTTGACAGGTTAAAGGACCCATTTGTTTCCCTTCGCAGTTACTTAATGACAATGAAAAATGTTCTTTTGAGAGCTTTTTGTTGACATATTTGCATTTAATAAAGATTCTATATCGTTCATGGCTCGTGACGCAAATTTCTGGCAAGCGTGCGGTTGTCAGTATATCGAACCCCTTTATTTCTCTTCACAGCTACTTAATGACATATAAACATCCATTTTCCAAAACGTTTTGTAGAAACTGATGACTTTATGAAACCTATTAAATAGACCGTGTCTCCTGAAACCATTTTCGTGCCATCATGCATTTGTCAGTATAAAGTATAATGCTATGTCTCTTCACATCTACTTAAGGACATGTGAAATGCAACGTTGAGACCTTCTTCTTTGACTCTATTTCATTTATGAAGTATCTTGTATATTCCTGTCTCATAACGCCAATTTCTGTCAATGATGCATTTGTCAGTAGAAAGGAACATTTTGTTTCCCTTCACAACTCTTTATTCACAAGTCAAAGTGACATTTGTGGAGGTTTTGTTGACGCTTATGAATTTATTAAACACCTTGTATCATTCGTGTCTCTTCATGCCATTTTGTGGCAATCATGCATTTGTCAGTAGAGAGGAACCCTTTATATCTCCTCAAAAGTACTTAATATCACATAAACGTCCACTTGTCAGAACTTTGGTTGCCATTTATGCATTTGTGAAAGTCATTGGAAAGTTCATGTTTCCTGAAAACAGGATGTGACAATCATGCATTTCTCAGTTGATACGTAGAAATCATTTCTCTTCACAAGAAATTATTTCAGAAAATGTTGCACTTTTGAGTTATTTTTGTTGACAATTATACCTTTAGGAAACTCATTGGACTGTTCAAGTCCCTTGACAACAATTTGTGGCAATCATACATTTGTGCGTATATAGGAAATATGTATTTCTCTTCATATTCCCGCAATGACAGTAGACATACATATTTGACTAGTTCTCCTGACACTTGTGCATTTATACCATTCATTCATTGCCTCGTGTCTCTTGACGCCTAGATCTGGCAATCGTTCATCTGCCAATAGAGAGGAAGCCTTTATATCTCTTCACAACTAATTAAAATCAGAAAATGTTGCACATTTGAAAAAGGTTTTGTTGACACTTATGCCTTTACGAAACTCATTGGACTGTTCAAGTCCCTTGACAACAATTTGTGGCAATCATAAATGTGTCAGTATATAGGAACCGTTTATTTCTATTCACATCATCACAATGACAGTTGGACATGCATATTTGAAAAGTATTCCTGACACTTGTGCATTTATGACACTCATTTGATACTTCGCGTCTATTGACGCCAAGATCTGGCAATCGTGCATTTGTCAATAGCAAGGCACCCTTTATATCTCTTCACCACTAATTAATGACAGCTAAGCATGAACGTATTAAGAGGTTTTGATGACTCTTATCCTTTATGAAACTCATTGGATTGTTTGATTCTCTTGAAGCCAATTTCTGACAATAATACATTTGACATTTTAAAGGAGCCATTTATTTCCCTTCGCAGTTGCTTAGTGACAAAGAAAAGTGTACTTTTGACAACTTCTTATTGACGTATTTGCATTTATGAAAGATTCTATATGGTTCATGTCTCATGACGCAACTTTCTAGCAGGCGTGCGTTTGTCAGTATATCGAACACCTTTATTTCTCTTCACAGTTAGCTAATGACATATAAACATCAATTTTTTCAGAACGTTTTCTAGAAACTGATGACTTTATGAAACCCATTAAATAGACCGTGTCTCTTGAAACCAATTTCTTGCCATCATGCATTTGTCAGCATAAAGTATAATGGTATGTCTCTTCGCATCTACTTAATGACATGTGACCTTCTTGTTTGACGATATTTCATTTATGAAACATCTTGTTTGTTCCTGTAACATGACTCCAATTTCTGTCAGTGATGCATTTGTCAGTAGAAAGGAACATTTTATTTCTCTTCACAACTATTTATTGACAGGTGAAAGGAGAATTTCAGAAGGTTTTGTTGACGCTTATGAATTTATTAAACAATTTGTATCATTCGTGTCTCTTCATGCCATTTTGTGGCAATCATGCATTTGTCAGTAGATAGGAACCCTTTGTTTCTCTTCACAACTGCTTAATATGACATAAACGTCCACTTCTGAGAACTTTGGCTCTCATTTATGCATTTGTGAAAGTCATTGGACAGTTCAAGTCCCATGAACACAGAACGTAACAATCATGCATTTCTCAGTAGATAGGAAGAATTTACTTTTCTTCACAGCTAATGAATATCAGAAAATGTTGCACTTTTGAGAAGGTTTTGTTGACACTTATGCTTTTATGAAACTCATTGGACTGTACAAGTCCCTTGACAACAATTGGTGGCAATCATATATTTGTCAGTATATAGGAACCGGTTATCTCTCATCACATCTTCGCAATGACAGTTGGAGATGCATATTTGAAAAGTGTTCTTGACACTTGTGCATTTATGAAACTCATTCGATGCCTCGTGTCTGTTGACGCCAAGATCTGGCAATCGTGCATTTCTCAATAGCGAGGTACCCTTTATATCTCTTCACAACTAATTAACGACAGCTATGCATGAACATATTAAGACTCTTATGCTTTTATGAAACTCATTTAATTGTTTCATTCTCTTGAAGCCAATTTCTGACAATCATACATTCGACAGTTTAAAGGAACCATTTATTTCCCTTCGCAGTTATTTAATGACAATGAAAAAGGTCCTTTTGAGGACTTCTTATTGACGCAGTTGCATTTATGAAACACTCTATATGGTTCATGTCTCGTGACGCAACTTTCTTGCAGCCGTGCGTTTGTTAGTACATTGGACCCCTTTATTTGTCTTCACAGCTACTTAATGACATAAAAACATCCATTTTTCAGAACGTTCTCGAGAAACTGATGACTTTATGAAACTCATTGAATACACCGTGTGTCCTGTAACCAATTTCTTGCCATCATGTATTTGTCAGTATAAAGTATAACGTTATGGCTCTTCACATCTACTTAAGGACATGTGAAATGCATCTTTCAGAACTTCTTGTTGACGTTATTTCATTTATGGAACATCTTGTATGTTCCTGTCTCATGACCCCAATTTCTGTCAATCATGCATTTGTCAGTAGAAAGAAACATTTTATTTCTCCTCACAACTATTTATTGACAATTGAAAGGAACATTTGAGAAGGTTTTATTGACGCTTATGAATTCGTTAAACAAATTTTATCTTTCGTGTCTCTTCATGCCATTTTGTGGCAATCATGCATTTGTCAGTAGATGGGAACCCTTTATATCTCTTCACAACTACTTAATATGACATAAACGTCCACTTTTCAGAACTTTGGCCGTCATTTATTTATTTGTGAAAGTCATTAAAATGTTCAAGTCCCCTGAAAACAGGATGTGGCCATAATACATTTCTCAATTGATAGGTAGAATTTATTTCTCTTCACAACTAATTAATATCAGAAAATGTTGCAATTTTGAAAATATTTTGTTGACAATTATGCCTTTATGAATCTCATTGGACTGTTCATATCCCTTGACAACAAGTTGTGCCAATCATACATGAGTCAGTATATAGTAACCCTTTATTTCTCATCACATCTTCGCAATGACATTTAGACATGCATATTAGACAAGTTTTCCTGACACTTGTGTATTTATGCAACTCATTCGATGCCACGTGTCTCTTGACGCCAGGATCTGGCAATTGTGGATTTGTCAATATCGAGGAACCCGTTATATCTCTTCACAACTAATTAATGACAGCTAAGCATGAACCTTTTAAGACGTGGTGATGACTCTGATGGATGTAGGACACTCAATTGATGGTTTGATTATCTTCAAGCCAATTTCTGACAATCATACATTTGACAGTTTAAAAGAACCATTGATTTCCCTTTGCAGCTACTTAATGACAATGAATAATGTTCTTCCGAGAACTCCGTATTGATGCATTTGCATTTATGAAAGAGTTCATGTGGTGCATGTCTGTTGACGCTAATTTCAGGCAAACGTGCGATTGTCAGTAGATTGGACCCTTTATTTCTCTTCACAGCTACTTAATGAAAAATAAACATCCATTTTTCAGCACATTTTCTAGAAACTGATGTCTTTATGAAACCCATTAAATAGATCGTGTCTCTTGAAACCAATTTCTTGCCATCATGCATTTGTCAATATAAAGTATAATGTTATGGCTCATAACATTTACTTAATGACAGGTGAAATACACCTTTCAGACCTTCTTGTTGACTCTATTTAATTTATGAAACTTCTTGTATGTTTCTGCCTCATGACGCCAATTTCTGTGAAACATGTATTTATCAGTAGAAAGGAACATGTTATTTCTTTTCACAGCTATTTATTGACAGGTGAAGGGAGAATTTGAGAAGATTTTGTTGTTCCTTAGGCATTTATTTTACGGCTTGTATCTATCGCGCCTCATCACGCCATTTTGTGGCAATCATGCATTTGTCAGTAGATATCAACCCTTTATTTCTCTTCACAACTACTTAATCTCACATAAACGTGCTCTTTTGAGAACTTTGGCTGTCGTTTATGCATTTGTGAAAGTCATTGGAAAGTTCAAGTTCCATGAACACAGGATGTAGCATTCATGCTTTTCTCAGTAGATAGGAAGAATTTATTTCTCTTCACAACTAATTAATATCAGAAAATGTTGCACGATTGAGCAGGTTTTGTTGACACTTACGTCGTTATGAAACTCATTGGACTGTTCAAGTCCTTTGACAACAATTTGTGGTAGTCATATATATGTCAGTATATAGGAACCCGTTATTTCTCTTCACATCTTCGCATTCACAGTTAGACATGCCTACTTGACGAGTTTTTCTGACACTTGTTCATTTATGAAACTCATTCGATGCCACCTGTCTCTTGGCAGCAATATCTGGCAATCGTGCATTTGTCAATAGCGAGGAAACGTTTATATCTCTTCACAACTAATTAATGACAGACACGCATGAACGTTTTAAGACGTTGTGATGATTCTGATGCATTTAGGACTCTCAATGGATTGTTTGATTCTCTTCAAGCCATTTCTGACAATCATACATTTGACACGAACCATTGAGTTCCCTTCGCATCTACTTGATGACATTGAAAAATGTACTCTTGAGAACTTGTTATTGACCCTTCCGCATTTATGAAAGACTGCATATGGTTCATGTCTCGCGACTCCACTTTCTGGAAGCGGTGCGTTTGTAAGTAGTTAGGATCCTTTTATTTGTCTTCACAGCTACCTAATTTCATATAAACATCCATTTTTCAGAACGTTTTCTACAAACTGATGACGTTATGAAACCCACATAATAGACCGTGTCACTTGAAACCAATTTCATGCAATCATGCATTTGTTGCTATAAGGTATAATGCTATGTCTCTTCGCAGCTACTTAATGACATGTGAAATGCAGTTTTGAGAAAATGTTACTCTTTTGAGAAGGTTTCTTTGACACTAATGCCTTTATGAAACCCATTGGACTGTTCAAGTCCCTTGACAACAATTTGTGGCAATCATATATTTTTCAGTATATAGGAACCTTTTATTTCTCTTCACATCTTCGCAATGACAGTTAGACATGCATATTTGATGCAAGTTTTCCTGCGACTTATGCGTTTATGAAACTAATTTTATGCCTCGTGTCTCTTGGCTCAATATCGGACAATCGTGCATTTGTCAATAGCGACGAACCCTTTATATCTCTTAACAGCTATTTAATGACGGCGAATCATGAACGTTCTAAGACGTTTTGATCTCTCTTATGCAGTTAGGAAACTCATTCGATGGTTAAATTCACTTTAATCCAATTTCTGAGAATCGTACATTTGACAGTTTAAAGAATCCATTTTTTTTTACTTCGCAGCTACTTAATGACAACGATATATGTACTTTTGAGAACTTCTTATTGACGCATTTGCACTGATGAAAAACTCTATATGGTTCATGTCTCGTGACGCAAATTTCTGGCAGAAGTGCGTTTGTCTGTAGATCGGACCCCTTTATTTCTCTTCACAGCTACTTAAAGACATATAAACATCCATTTCTCAGAAAATTTTCTAGAATATGATGACTTTATTATACCCATTTATTAGACCGGGTTTCTTGAAACTAATTTTTTGAGATCATGGATTTGTCAGTATAAAGTATAATGTCATGTCGCTTCACATCTAGTTAATAATATGTGAGATGCACCATTGATACCTTAATGTTGACGCTATGTCATTTATAAAACATCTTCTATGTGCATGTCTCATGACGCCAATTTCTGTCAATCGTGCATTTGTCAGTAGAAGGGGAAATTTTATTTCTTTTCACAACTATTTATCAACAGGTGAAATGAGAATTTGAGAAGATTTCGTCCACGCTTATGAATTTATTAAACACCTTGTATCATTCCTGTCTCTTCACCCCATTTTTTAGCAATCACGCATTTGTCAGTAGAAAGGTACCTTTATTCGTCTTCACAACTGCTTAATATCACATTAACGGCCACTTCTGAGAACCTTGGCTGTCATCTATGCATTTGTGAAAGTCGTTGGACAGTTCAAGTCCCGTGAACACAGGGTGTGGCAATCTTGCATTTCTCAGTATATGGGAAGAATTTATTTCTCTTTACAACTAATTAATATCACAAAATGTTGCACTTTTGAAAAGGTTTTATTCACGCTTATACCATTATGAAACTCATTGGACTGTTCACGTCCCTTGACAACATTTTGTGGCAATAATTTATTTGTCGGTATATAGGAACCCTGTATTGCACTTCAAATCTTCGCAATGAGTGTCAGAGATGCATTTTTGACAAGTTTTCCAGACACTTGTGCGTTTTTGAAACTCGTTCGATGCCTCGTGTCTCTTGACGAATATATCAGGCAATCGTGGATTTTTGAATCGCCAGGAACCCTTTATAACTCTTCACAACTAATTAGTGACAGCTAAGTATGAACGTTTAAGACGTTTTGATGACTCTTACTCATTTTGGTAACTCATTGGACGGTTTGATTCTCTTGAAGCCAATTAATGACAATCATACATTTGACGGTTTAAACGACCCATTTATTTCCATTCGCATCTACTTAATGACAATGAAAAATATACTTTTGAGTACTTCTTATTGACGCATCTGCATTCATGAAAGACTTTATATGATTCATGTCTCGTGACGCACATTTCTGTTAAACGTGCATTTGTCAGTTGTTTCTCTTCACAGCTACTTAATGACATATAAACATTCATTTTTCAGAACGTTTTCTAGAAACTGATGACATTATGAAACCCATTTAATAGACCGTGTCTCTTGAAAACAATTTCTTGCATTCATGCATTTGGCAGTATAAAGGATAATGTTATGTCTCCTCGCAGCTACGTCATGACATATGACATGGAGCTTTGAGACCTGCATGTTGACGCTATTTCATTTATCCCTTATGTTATTGTCTGATGACGCTAGTTTGTGTCAATCATGCATTTGTCAGTAGAAAGGAATATTTTATTTCTCTTCACTACTATGTATTGACAGGTGACAGGAAAGTTTGACAATGTTTTATTGACGCTTATAAATTTATTAAACACCTTGTATCATTCGTGTCTCGTCACGCCATTTTGTGGCAATCATGTATTTGGCAGTAGATAGGAACCCTTTATTTCTCTTCACATCTTCGCAATAACAGTTAGACATGCATATTTGACAAGTTTTCCTGACACGTGTTCATTTATGAATCCCATTCGATGCCTCGTGTCTCTTTACGCCAATATCAGGCAATCGTGCATTTGTCAATAGCGAGGATTTTTGAAACCCATTTAATAGATCGTCTATTGTGTTACGTGTAGTCTCTTATAAATGTAACAGATGTAAAGAGTGATGTCAACAAGCTTTGTATATTGTAACAAAATAATGTATTTCCCTAGAAAACAATGTAAAAATTCGTAGATATTACTTACAGTTTGTGAATATAATCCAAAATGTGTTCCTAAGAATGAAAACACAAGTAATATCACTAAATAGTTCTATTATTATCCAGGTTCGAATCTCGACGACGTGCAAATTTGGAAGGCGATGACGTCAGATGTGGTCGAATGTACGAATATCAACAATTCCTCAATTGGATCACAGTTTCCGAATAATTCTAGAATAAATTTCGATGAATATCTTTCAGAATTTTTTTGTGAGAAAGTCAACTTGTTGAGTTTCCAGGAGAATAAATAATTAAATCCAAAAAATCAAATGAAAAAGAAACAATCTAGAAACAAATAAAAATAACACCTTGTTCCTTCAAGATGTTAAAACGACTATCCCAGAAGAATATTAAGAACGCGTATTTAAACTAGAAAAACATCATTTCAAGTCTCGCGAGATGGGGCATGTGGTATCTTACTACAAGAAAACTATCACGTACGCCAGTGTAGCCCCACTTAAGAACCAATCACAAAAAAACGTTGTTACACATTGTGATCACGCAAGGAAAGTATGGCCCTGATACTGAACAATCATTTTAACTGATTGTTTACGTTCTTGCCAGCCCAAGACGAACTAGGTTAACTAAAAATAATTCTCATAGAACACTTTTACCAAAAAGAAAATATTTAATTACTGGAAAAGAATTTTGAATCCCTTCAATAATCATCACAATAAAATGTAATGAAACAAAAATAAAATAGAAAGAATTTTAAAACTAACACACAAGCAAGTAATAACATACACGAAACAATTGAAACCGATTTGTTGACATCATGCATTTGTCAGTGTAAAGTATAAAGTTATGTCTCTTCACATCTACTTAATTACACGTGGAATGCAGTTTTGAGACCTTCTTCTTGACGCTATTTCATTTATGAAACATCTTGTATGTTCCGGTCTCGTCACGCCAATTTCTGTCAATCATGCATTTCTCAGTAGAAAGGAACATTTTATTTCTCTTCACAACTATTTATTGACAGGAGAAATGAAAATTTGAGAAGGTCTTGTTGACGCTAATGAACTTATTAAACACCTTCTATCATACATGTCTCTTCAAGCCATTTTGTGTCAATCATGCATTTGTCAGTAGATAGGAACCCTTTAGTTCTCTTCACAACTACTTAATATCACATAAACGTCCACTTTTGAGACCTTTGGCTGTCATTAATTCATTTGTGAAAGTCATTGGACAATTCAAGTCCCCAGAATAAAGGATGAGGCAATAATACGTTTCTCAGTAGATAGGAAGAACTTAGTTCTCTTCACAACTAATTTATATCAGACAATGTTGCACTTTTGAGAAGGTTTTGTTGACACTTATGCCTTCATGAAACTCACTGGAATATTCAAGTCCCTTGACAACAATTTGTGGCAATCATATATTTGTCATTATATCTGAACCCTTTATTTCTCTTCACATCTTTGCAATGACAGTTAGACATGCATATTTCACTTTTTTTTTTTTCACACCTATGCGTTTATGAAACTCATTCGATGACTCGTGTCTCTTGATGTCTTGATCTGGCAATCGTTCAAGTGTCAATAGAGAGGACGCCTTTACATCTCTTCAAAACTAATCCATAACAGCTATATATGAACGTTGTAAGATGTTTTGATGACTCTTGTGCATTTATGAAACTCAATGGATGGTTTGATTATCCTGAAGGCAATTTCTGCCTATCATACATTTGACAGTTTAAAGGAACCATTTATTTCCCTTCACAGCAACTTAATGACATTGAAAAATATACTTCTGAGAACTTGTGATTAACGCATTTGCTATTATGACAGACTTTATATGGTGTACGGCTCGTGACGATAATTTATGGCAAACGTGCGATTGGCAGTAGATAGTATATATTTCTCTTTACAGCTTCTTAATGACATATAAACATCCATTTTTGGGAACGTTTTCTAGAAACTGATGACTTTATGAAACTAATTTAATAGAGCGTGTCTCTTGAAGCCAATTTCTTGCCATCGTGCATTTGTCAGTATAAAGTATAATGTTATCTCTCTTCACATTTACTTAATGACATGTGAAATGCACCTTTACGACCCTCTTGTTGGCTCTATTTAATTGATGAAAGATCTTGTATGCTCCTGTCTCATGACTCCAATTTCTGTCAGTAATGCTTTTGTCAGCAGAAAGGAACATTTTATTTCTCTTCACAAGTAGTTATTGATAGGTGAGAGGAGAATTTGAGGAAGTTTTATTGTCTCATGTGCATTTGTTATACAGATTGTTTTCATTTGTGTCTCTTCACGCCATTTTGTGGCAATCGTGCATTTGTCAGTAGAAAGGAACGCATTAATTCTCCTCACAACTACTAATATCACCCAAACGTCCACTTTTCAGATCTTTGGCTGTCATTTATGCATTACTGAATGTCATTGGACAGTTGAAGTCTCCTGAACATAGGATGTGGCTATCATGCATTCCTCAGTAGATATTAAGAATTTATTTCTCTTCACAACTAATTAATATCAGAAAATGTTGCACTTTTGAGAAGATTGTCTTGACACTTATGCCATTATGAAACTCATTGGACTGTACAAGTCCCTTCACAAACATTTGGGGGATGATGTATTTGTCAGTATATATGAACCCTTTATTTCTCTTCACATCTGCGCAATGACAGTTAGATATGCATATTTGACAAGTTTTTCTAACACTTGTGCATTTGTGAAACTCTTTCGATGACTCGTGCCTCCTGACGCCAATATCGGCTCATCGTGCATTTTTCAATAGCGAGGAAGCCTTTATATCTTTTCACAAGTAATTAATGACAACTAAGCGTGAACGTTTTAAGACGTTTTGATGACTCTAATGCAACTAGGAAACTGAATGGAAGGTTTGATTCTCATGAATCTAATTTCTGAGAATCACATATTTGACAGTTTATAGGAACCATCTACATCCCTTCGCAGCTACTTAATGACAATCAAAAATGTATCTTGAAGAACTTCTTATTGACGCATTTGCAGTTTTGAAAGACTCTATATATTTCATGTCTTATGACGCAAATTTCTGGGAGGGGTGTGTTTGTAAGATGATATGACCCCTTTATTTCTCTTCAAAGCTACTTAATGACATATGAACATCCATTTCTCAGAACGTTTTCTAGAAACTGATGACTTTATCAAACCCATTTAATAGACCGTGTCTCTTGAAAATAATTTCTTGCCATCATGCATTTGTCAGTTTAAAGCATAATCTTATGTCTCTTCACATCTACTTAATTACATGTGAAGTGCACCTATGAGACCTTTTTCTCCACGCTTTCATTTATGAAACGTCTTCTATGTTCTTGTCTCATGACGCAAATTTCTGTCAATCATGCATTTGTCAGTAGAAGGGGAAATTTTATTTCTTTTCACAACTATTTATCGAGAGGTGAAATCACAATTGAGAAGGTCATATTGACGCTTATGAACTTATTAAACACCTTGTATCATTTGTGTGTCTTCACGCCATATTGTGGGAATCACGCAGTTGTCGGTAGAAAGGTACCCTTTATTATTCATCTCATCTACTTAATATCACATTAACGTCCACTTTTGAGAACATTGGCTGTCATCTATGTATTTGTGAAGGTCATTGGACAGTTCAAGTCCCGAGAACACAGGATGTGGCAATCATGCATTTGACAGTAGATAGGAAGAATTTATTTCTCCTCACAACTAATTAATATCAGAAAATGTTGCACTTTTCAGAAGATTTTATTCACGCTTATGCCATGATGAAACTCATTGGACTGTTCAAGTCCCTTGACAACAATTTGCGGCAATAATATATTTGTCGTTATATAGGAACCCTTTATATCTCTTCACATCTTCGCAATGACAGTTATAAATGCATTGTTGACAAGGTTTTATGACACTTGTGCGTGTGTGAAACTCATTCGATGCCTCATGTATCTTGACGCCAATATCTGGCAATCGCGCATTTGTGAATCGAGAGGAACCCTTTATATCTCTTTACAACTAATTAATGACAGCTAAGTATGAACGTTTTAAGACTTTTTGATGACTCTTATTCATTTAGGAAACTCATTGGACTGTTTGATTCTCGTGAAGCCAATTAATGACAATCATACATTTGACAGTATAAAAGAAGCATTTATTTTCCTTCGCAGCTGCTTCATGACAAAAAAAATGTACTTTTGAGTAATTCTTATTGACGCATCAGAATTTATGAAACACTTTATATGGTTCATTTATCGTTACTCAAATTTCTATCAAGCGTGCGTTTGTCACAAGATAGGACCCCTTTATTTCTCATTATAGCTACTTAATGACACGTAAACATCTATTTTTGAGAACGTTTTCTAGAACCTGATGACTTCATGAATCCGATTTAATAGACCGTGTCTCTTGAAACCAATTTCTTGCCATCATGCATTTGTCAGTATAAAGTATAATGTTATGTCACTCCACATCTACTTAATGTCATATGAAATGCCCTTTTGAGACCTTCTTGTTGACGCTATTTCAATTATGAAACATCTTGTATATTTCTGTCTCATTACGCCAATTTCTGTCAATCATCCATTTGTCAGTAGAAAGGGAGATTGTATTTCTCTTCACAACTATTTATTGAGAGGTGAAAGGAGAATTGGAGAAGGTTTTGTTGACGCTTATGACTTTATTAAACGCCTTGTAACATTCGTGTCTCTTCACGCCATTTTGTGGCAGTCATGCATTTGTCATTAGATAGGAACCCTTTATTTCTCTTCACAACTACCTGATTTCACATACACGTCCACTTTTGAGAACTTTGGCTGTCATTTATGCATTTTGAAAGTTATTGGATAGTTCAAATCCCGTGAACACAGGGTGTGGTAATCAAGCAGGTCTCAGTAGATTGGAAGAATTTAGTTCTCTTCAGAACTAAGTAATATCACAATATGTTGCACTTTTCAGAAGGCTTTGTTGACACTTATCCCTTTATGAAACTTATTGGACTGTTCAAGCCTATTGACAACAATTTGTGTGCAAGCATATATTTTTAGGTATATTCTAACACTTTATTTCTCTCCACATCCTCGCAATGACCGTTGTACATGCATATTGAAAAAGTTTTCCTGACACTTGTGCATTTATGAAACTCATTCGATGTCTCGTGTCCCTTGACGGCAATGTCTGGCAATCGTGCATTTGTCAATAGCTAAGAAAACGTTATATCTCTTCACAACTAATTAATGACTGCTAAGCATGAACGTTTTAAGACGTTTTGATGACACCTATGCATTTAGGAGACTCAATGGATGATTTGATTCTCTTGATGTCAATTTCTGACAATATTACATTTGACAGTTTCAAGGAACCATTTCATTCCCATCGCAGCTCCTTGATGACAATGAAAAATGTACTTCTGAGAACTTCTTATTCACGCATTTGCATTTATGAAAGACTTTATATGGTTCATATCTCGTTACGCAAATTTCTGGCAGTCGTACGTTTGTCAGTAGATAGGCCCCCTTTATTTCTCTTCACAGCTACTTAATGACATATAAACATCCATTTTTGAGAAAGTTTTCTAGAAACTGAAAACTTTATGAAACCCATTTGTTAGACCGTGTGTTTTGAAACTTTTGCGATCATGCATTTGTCAGTATAAAGTATAATGCTATGGCTCTTCACACCTACTTAAGGACATGTCAAATGCATCTATCAGACCTTCTTGTTGACGCTATTTCATTAATGGAACATCTTGTATGTTCCTTTCTCATGACGCCAATTTTTGTCAATCATGGATTTGTGAGAAGAATGAAACATTTTATATCTCATCACAACTATTTCTTGACAGGTGAAAGGAGAATTTGACAAGGTTTTATTGACGCTTATGAATTTGTTAAACACCTTGTATCATTCGTGTCTCTTCATGCCATTTTGTGGCAATCATACATTTGTCAGTAGATTGGAACCCTTTATATCTCTTCAGAACTATTTAATATCACATAAACGTCCACTTTTGAGAACTTTGGCTGTCATTTATGCATTTGTGAAAGTGATTGGAAAGTTCAAGTCCCCTGAAAACAGGATGTGGCAATCTTGCATTTCTCAGTTGATAGGTAGAACTTATTTCTCTTCACAACTATTTAATATCAGACATTGCTTCTCTTTTTAGCAGGTTTGGTGACAATTTTGCCTTTATGGAACGCATTGGTTTGTTCAAGACCATTGACAACAATTTGTGGCAATCATATATTTGTCAGCATATAGGAACCCTGCATTGTTCTTCCCATCTTCGCAATGACAGTTAGACATGCATGTTTGACAAATTTTCCTGACACTTGTGCATTTATGCACCTCATTCGATGCCTCACGTCTCTTGACGCCAAGCTCTGGTAATCGTGCATTTGTCAATAGCGAGGAACCATTTATATCTCTTCACAACGAATTAGTTACAGCTAGGCAAGAACGTATTAAGCCGATTTCTGACAATCATACATGTGACAGTTTAAAGAATCCATATACTTCCCTTCGCAGTTACTTAACGACAATGAAAAATGTACTTTTTTGAACTTCTTAATGACGTATTTGCATTTTTGAAAGATTCTATATGGTTCATGCCTCGTGACGCAAATTTCTGGCAGTCGTGCGTTTGTCACTATATAGAACCCCTTTATTTCTTTTCACAGCTAGTTTATGACATATAAACATTCATTTTTCAAAACTTTGGCTGTCATTTAAGCATTTGTGAAGTCATTGGACGGTTCAAGTCCCCTGAACACAGATTTTGGCAATCATACATTTCGCAGTAGACAGGTAGAATTTATTTCAATTCACAACTAATTAATATCAGAAAATGTTGAACTTCTGAGGAGGTTTTGTTGACAGTTATGCCTTTAGGAACCTCATTGGACTGTTCAAGTCATTTGAAAACAATTTGTGGCAATCACGCATTTGTCAATAGATCGGAACCATTTATTTGTCTTCACGTGTTCGCAATGACAGTTAGACATGCGTATTTGACAAGTTTTCCTGACACTTTGGCATTTATGAAACTCATTCGATGTCTCGTGTCTCTTTACGAAAATATTTGGAAATCGTGCATTTGTTAATTGGGAGGAACCATTTATATGTCTTCACAACAAATTTTTGAAATCTAAGCAACAACGATTTAAAACGTGTTGATTACACTTAAGCATTTAGGAAAGTCAATGGATGGTTTGATTCTCTTGAAGCTAATTTCTGGCAATAATACATTTGACAATTTAAAGGAATCAATTATATCCCTTCGCAGCTACTTATCGACAATGAAGAATGTACTTTTCAGTACTTCTGATTGACGCATTTGCTATTATGAAAGACTTTATATGGTACATGTGTCGTGACGCTAATTTATGGCAAACATGCCATTGTCAGTAGATAGGACCACTATTTCTCTTTGCAGCAACTAAATGACATATAAAGATCAATTTTTCAGAACGTTTTCCAGAAACTGATGACTTTATGAAACCAATTTAATAGACCGTGTCACTCGAATCCAATTTCTTGCCATCATGCATTTGTCAGTATAAAGTATAATGTTATGGCTCCTCACATTTACTTATTGACATGTGAAATGCACATTTACGCCCTTCTTGTTAACTCTGTTGAATTGGTGAAAGATCTTGTATGCTCCTGTCTCATGAAGCCAATTTCTGTCAATCATGCATTTGTCAGCAGCAAGAAACATTTTATTTCTGTTCACAGCTATTTATTGACAGGTGAGAGGAGAATTTGAGGAGGTTTTGTTGTCTCTTGTGCATTTATTATACAGCTTGTATCATTCTTGTCCCCTCACGCCATTTTGTGACAATCATACATTTGTCCGTATATAGGTACCCTTTATTTCTCTTCAGAACTACTTAGTATCACATAAACTTCCACTTTTGAGAACTTTGGCTGTCATTTATGCATTTGTGAAAGTCATTATAAAGTTCAAGTCCCCTGAAAACAGGATGTGGCAATCATGCATTTCTCAACTGATAGGTAGAATTTATTTCTCTTCAGAACTAATTAATATCAGAAAATGTTGCACTTTTGAGCAGGTTTGGTTGAAAATTATGCCTTTTATGAAACTAATTGGACTGTTCAAGTCCCTTGACAACAATTTGTGGCAATCATGCATTTGTCAGTATATAGGAACCCTATAGCAATGACAGTAGACATGCATACTCGATAAGTTTTCCTGACACTTGTGCATTTATGTAACTCATTCGATGGCTCGCGTCTCTTGACACCTAGATTTGGCAATCTTGCATTTGGCAATAGCGAGGAACGTTTAATATCTCTTCACAACTAATAAAAGACAGCTAAGCATGAATGTTCTAAGACTTTGAGATGACTTATGCTTTCAGGAAACTCATTGGTTAGTTTGATTCTATTGAAGCCAATTTCACACAATAATACATTTGACAGTTTAAAGGAACCATTTATTTCCCTTCACAGCTAATTAATGACAATGAAAAATGTACTTTTGAGAACTTCTTATTAACGCATTTGCATTTATGAAACACTCTATATGGTTCATAACTCGTGACGCAATTTTCTGGGAGCCCATCCTTTGTCAGTAGATTGGACCCTTTCATTTCTCTTCACAGGTACTTAATGACATAAAATCCATTTTTCAGAACGTTTCAGAATGAAACTCACTGGACTGTTCAAGTCCCTTGACAACAATTTGTGGCAATCATACATTTCTCAGTATATAGGAACCCTTTATTCCTCTTCACATCTTCGCAATGACAGAGAGACATGCATATTTGACAAGTTTTCCTGACGCTTGTGCATTTATGGAGGTCATTCTGTACCTAGTGTCTCTTGCCACCCAGATCTGGCAATCGTTCATTTGTGAATAGGGAGGAACCCTTTATATCTTTTCAAAAGTAATTAATGACAGCTAAGCATGAACGTATTAAGACGTTTTGATGACTCTTATGCTTTTATGAAACTCGTTGGATTGTTTGATTCTCTTGAAGCTAATTTCTGACAATCGTATATTTGACATTTTAAAAGAACCATTTATTTCCCTTCGCAGTTACTTAATGACAATGAAAAATATACTTTTGAGAACTTCTTATTGACGCATTTGCATTGATGCAACACTCTATATGGTTCATGTCTCGTGACGCAACTTTCTGCCTGCCGTGCGTTTGTCAGTAGATTTGAACTCTTTATTTCACTTCACAGCTACCTAATGACAGATAAACATCCATTTTTCAGAACTTTCTAGAGAAACTGATGACTTTATGAAACCCATTTAATACACCGTATCTCTTGAGAATCAATTTCTTGCCATCATGCATTTGTCAGTATAAAGAATAATGTTATGCCTCTTCTCATCTACTTAAGGACATGTGGAATGCATCTATCAGACCTTCTTCTTGACGCTATTTCATTTATGGAACATTTTGTATGTTCCTGTCTCATGACGGCAATTTCTGTCAATCATGCATTTGTCAGAAGATAGAAACTCTTTTTTTTCTCTTCACAACTATTTATTGACAGGTGAAAGGAGAATTTGAGAAGGTTTTACTAACGCTTATGAATTTGGTAAACACGTTGTATCATTCGTGTGTCTTCATGCCATTTTGTGGCAATCATGCATTTGTCAGTAGATAGGTACCCTTTATTTCTCTTCAGAACTACTTAGTATCACATAAACTTCAACTTTTGAGAACTTTGGCTGTCATTTATGCATTTGTGAAAGTGATTGGAAAGTTCCAGTCCCCTGAAAACAGGATGTGGCAATAAAGAATTTCTCAGTTGATAGGTAGAATTTATTTATGTTCACAACTAATTAATATCAGAGAATGTTGCAGTTTTCAGCAGGTTTTTTTGAGAATTACGCCTTTATGAAACTCATTCGACTGTTCAAGTCCCTTGACAACAATTTGTGCCAATCATATATTTGTCCGTATATTGGAACCATTTATTTCTCTTCACATCATCGTAATGACAGTTAGACATACATATTTGAAAAGTATTCCTGACATTTGTGCATTTATGAAACTCATTCGATGCCTCGTACCTCTTGACGCCAATATCTGCCAATCGTGCATTTGTCAATAGCGAGGAAGCCTTTATATCTCTTCACAACTAATTAATGACATCTAAGCATGAACGTTTTAAGACGTTTTGATGGCTTATGCTTTTATGGAACGCATTGGTTGTTTTGATTCTCTTGAAGTCAATTTCTGACAAAAATTCATTTGACATTTTAAAGGAACCATTTTTTTCCCTTCGCCGCTACTTAATGACACTGAAAATTGTACTTTTGAGAACTTCTTATTGACGCTTTTGCATTTATAAAACACTATATGGTTCATTTCTCGTGACTCAACTCTCTGGCAGCCGTGCGTTTGTCAGTAGATTGGATCCCTTTATTTCTCTTCACAGCTACTTAATGACATATAAACATCACTTCGCAATGACAGTAGACATGCATATTTGACAAGTTTTCCTGACACTTGTGACTTTATGCCACTCATTCGATGCCTCGCGTCTCTTGACGCTAGGATCTGGCAATCGTGCATTTGTCAGTAGCGACGAACACTTTATATCTCTTGAAAACTAATTAATGACAGCTAAGCATGAACGTATTAAGACGTTTTGATGACTCTTATGCTCTTAGGGAACTAATTGGATTGTTTGATTCTCTTGAAGGGAATTTCTGACAAGAATACATGTGACAGTTTAAAGGAACCATTTATTTCCCTTCGCAGTTACTTAATGACAATGAAAAATGTACTTGTGAGAACTTCTTATTGACGTATTTGCATTTATTAAACATTCTATATGGTTCATGTCTCGTGACCCAAATTTCTGCCAGGCGTGCGTTTGTCAGTGTATCGAACCCCTTTATTTCTCTTCACAGCTACTTAATGACATATAAACATACATTTTTCAGTACGTTTCTAGAAATTGATGACTTTATGAAAGACATTTAATTGACCGTTTCTCTTGAAACCAATTTCTTGTCATCATGCATTTGTCAGTATAAAGTATAATGGAATGTATCTTCACATCTACTTAATGACATGTGAAATGCACCTTTGAGACTTCTTGTTTCGCCCTATTTCATTGATGAGACATCTTGAATGTTCTTGTCTCATGGCGCCAATTTCTGTTAGTCATGAATTTGTCAGTGGAAAGGAACATTTTATTTCTCTTCACAACTATTTATTGACAGGTCAAAGGAAAATTTGAGAAGGTTTTGTTGACGCTCATGCATTTATTATACAGCTTGCATCATTTGTGTCTCTTCACTCCATATTGCGGCAATCATGCATTTGTCACTAGATAGGAACCCTTTATGTCTTTTCACATCTACTTAATATCACATAAACGTCCACTTTTGAGATCTTTGGCTGTCATGTTTGCATTTGTGAAAGTCTTTGCACAGTTCAAGTCCCATGAACACAGGATGTAACAATCATACATTTCCCAGTAGATAGGAAGAATTTACTTCTGTTCACAAGTAAATAAAATCAGAAAATGTTGCACTTTTGATAAGGTTCTGTTGACACTTATGCCTTTATGAAACTCATTGGACTGCTCAAGTCCCTTGACAACAATTTGTGGCAATCATATATTTGTCAGTATATTGGAACCCTTTATTTCTCTTCACATTTTCGCAATGACAGTTGGACATGCATATTTGAAAAGTATTCCTGACACTTTTGCTTTTATGAAACTCATTCGATACATCGTGCCTCTTGATGCCAATATCTGCCAATCGTGCATTTGTCAATAGCGAGGAAGTGTTTATATCTCTTTGCAACAAATTAATGGCAGCCAAGCATGAACGTATTAAGACGTTTTGATGACTTATGCTTTTAGGAAACTCATTATCTGGGTTGATTCTCTTGAAGGCAATTTCTTACAATGATACATTTGACAGTTTAAAGGAACCATTTATTTCCCATCGCAGTTAGTTAATGACAATGAAAAATGAACTTGTGAGAACTTCTTATTGACGTACATGCAATTATGAAAGATTCTATATGGTTCATGTCTCGTGACGCAACCTTCTGGCAGCCGTGCGTTTGTCAGTAGATTGGACCCCTTTATTTCTCTTTACAGTTACTTAAAGACATATAAGCATTAATTTTTCAGAACGTTCTAGAGAAACTGATGACTTTATGAAACCGATTGAATAGACCGTGTCTCTTGAAACCAATTTCTTGCCATCATGCATTTGTCAGTATAACTTATAATGTGATGGCTCTCCTAATCTACTTAAGGACATGTGAAATGCATCTTTCAGACCTTCTTGTTGACGCTATTTCATTTATGGAACATCTTGTATATACCTGTCTCATGAGGCCAATTTCTATTTGTCATGCATTTGTCAGTAGAAAGGAACATTTTATTTCTCTTCACAACTATTTTTTGACAGGTGGAAGGAGAATTTGAGAAGGTTTTATTGACGCTTATGAATTTGTTAAACACCTTGTATCATTCGTTTCTCTTCACGCCATTTTGTGGCAATCATGCATTTGTCAGTAGTTAGGAACCCTGTATATCTCTTCACAACTCTTTAATATCACATAAACGTTCACTTTTGAGAACTTTGGCTGATTTTTATGCATATGTGAAAGTCATTGGAAAGTTCATGTCCCCTGAAAACAGGATGTGGTAATCATGCATTTCTCACTTGATAGGTAGAACTTTTTTTCTCTTCACAACTAATTAATATGAGAAAATGTTGCAAACTGTAGAGCAGGTTTTGTTGACAATAATGCCTTTATGAAACTCAGTGGACTGTTCAAGTGCCTTGACAAAATTTTTTTGGCAATCATACATTTGTCAAAATATAGGAACCTTTTATTTCTCTTCACATCTTTGCAATGACAGTAGACATGCATATTTGACATGTTTTCCTGACACTTGTGCATTTATGCAACTCATTCGATGCCTCGCGTATCTTGACAATCTGGCAATAGTGCATTTGTCAATAGCGAGGAACCCTTTATATCTCTTCACATCTAATTAATGACAGCTAAGAATGAACGTCTTAAGACGTTTTGATCACTCTTATGCTTCTATGAAACTTATTGGATTGTTTGATTCTCTTGAAGTGAATTTCTGAGAAGAATACATGTGACAGTTTAAAGGAACCATTTATTTCCCTTCGCAGTTACTTAATGACAACGAAAAATGAACTTGTGAGAACTTCCTATTGACGTACATTCAATTATGAAAGATTCTATATTTTTCATGTCCCGTGACGCAAATTTCTGGCAGGCGTGCGTTTGTCAGTATATCGAACCCCTTTATTTCTCTTCACATCTACCTAATGACATATAAACATCTATTTTTTCAGAACGTTTTCTAGAAACTGATGACTTTATGAAATCCATTTAATAGACCGTGTTTCTTGAAACCAATTTCATGCCATCATGCATTTGTCAGTATAAAGTATAATCGTATGGCTCTTCGCACCTACTTAATGACATGTGAAATGCACCTTTGAGGCCTTGATGTTTGACGTTATTTCATTTATGAAACATCTTGATGTTCCTGTCTCTTTCAATCATGCATTTGTCAGTGAAAAAGAACATTTTATTTCTCTTCACATCTATTTATTGACAGGTAAAAGGAATCTTTTGAGAAGGTTTTGCTGACGCTTATGAATTTATCAAACACCTTGCATCATTCGCGTCTCTTCACGCCATTTTGTGGCAATCATTCATTTGTCACTAGATAGGAACCCTTTATTTCTCTTCACATCTACTTAATATAACATAAACGTCCACGTTTGATAACTTTGGCTGTTATTTATGCATTTGTGAATGTTATTTAACAGTTCAACTCAAATGAACACAGGATGTAATAATCATGCATTTCTCAGTAAATAGGAAGAATTTACTTCTCTTCACAACTAATTAAAATCAGAAAATGTTGGTCTTTTGAGAAGTTTTTGTTGACATTTATGCCTTTTTGAAACTCATTGGACTGCTCAAGTCCCTTGACAACAATTTGTGGCAATCATATATTTGTCAGTATATAGGAGCCCTTTATTTCTCTTCACATCTTCGCAATGACAGTTGGACCTGCATATTTAAAAAGTATTCCTGGCACTTGTGCATTTATGAAACTCATTCGATGCCTCGTGCCTCTTGATGCCAATATCTACCAATCGTGCATTTGTCAACAGCGAGGAAGCCTTTAACTCTCTTCACAACTAATTTATGACAGCTAAGCATGAACGTGTTATGACGTTTTGATGACTTATGCTTTTAGGAAACTCATTGGCTAGTTTGATTCTCTGGAATCCATTTTCTGACAATAATACATTTGACAGTTTAAAGGAACCATTTATTTCCCTTCGCAGCTACTTAATCGGAATGAAAAATGTACAAGTGAGAACTTCTTATTGACGCATTTGCATTTATGAAACACTCTATATGGTTCATGTCTCGTGACGCAACTTTCTGGCAGCCGTGAGTTTGTCAGTAGATTATACCTATTTATTTCTCTTCACAGCTACTTAATGACATATAAACATCCATTTTTCAGAACATTCTCGAGAAACTGATGACTTTATGAAACCCATTGAATAGACCGTGTGTCTTGAGACCAATTTCTTGCCATCATGCATTTGTCAGTATAAAGTATAATGTTATGGCTCTTCACATCTACATAAGGATGCGAAATGCATCTTTCATACCTTCTTGTTGACGCTATTTCATTTATGGAACATCTTCTATGTTTCTGTCTCATTTTCAGTCATTGATGCATTTGTCAGTAGAAAGGAACATTTTATTTCTCTTCACAACTATTTATTGACAGGTGAAAGGAGAATTTGAGAAGGTTTTATTGACGCTTATGAATTTGTTACAGACCTTGTATCAATCGTGTCTCTTCATGCCATTTTTGTGGCAATCATGCATTCGTCAGTATATACTAACCCTACATTTGTCTTCACATTTTCGGAATGACAGTTAGACATGCATATTTGACAAGATTTCCTGACACTTCTGCATTTATGAAACTCATTCGATGCCTCGTGCCTCTTGACGCCAATGCCTGGCAATTCTACATTTGTGAATATCGAGGAAGCCTTTATATCTCTGCAGGGCTAATTAATGACAGCCAGGCATGAACGTTTGAAGACGTTTTGATGACTCTTACGCATCTAAAAAAGTCATTTAATCGCTTGATTCTCTTGAAGACAATTTCTGACATTCATACATTTGACAGTTTAATGGAACCATTTATTTCCCTTCGG
>JAECUM010020491.1:0-57193 GCA_016617855.1 Megalonaias nervosa | reverse complement strand
CATAAATTGTTTATTTTATATTTTATATTTTGTGACAAGACGCTCATACGAACACGTTATAAGACTTGACATGCCACGGTTTCTGCCATTATTGATAGCCTCTCTACCAATAGAATACATTCAATCTATTGTTACGGATATCTATGTCATCTACTATAAGTAGTTTTTATTTAAGTCATTTTGGCTGATAACAATATTATTATGATTGGTAATCGGAAACTGTAGAACGAGCTTTAAATGTGAGGTCACGTCGCGTGTGTACATGTACAATACGTTCCGAAAATTCATAAATCCAGGTCGATTGTCAAGTTCATGTCAACAACTAATTCTGTCAAAGTACGCCACGCATTAGATGAATGGAGGTCAGGTCAATATAGCGTGATCTAGGGAGCACATTTGTACTGTGGATAAGTCATAACTGCCCAAGTCGCTAATTGGAAAATCAAAATAATAATAATAATAATAATAATAATAATAATAATAATAATAATAATAAAGTACTGTTGAAGACCAAGATATTTCACCATAAAATAATTTCAATGTTCGGGAATTGTTTTTAGCGATCCAGATTTGTTTATTTGGTGAGCATTAGGTAACTGTATACGAGAATTAAAGTACCGCGATCTCTTTCTTCACTAATATTCAGTTTTGTAAGAGCTATGAGAGGAAAGTTGATGTTATAATTTGTTTGTTGAAATGGAAGAGCGGAAAAATATTTATTCTAAACAGACAGTACATTGCTGGATAACTGTGAAATTATTCCAGGACTTGTATATTTATTTAATTTCGTTAGATTACCTGAAGCAATCTAGTACATTAGTGACATTAAACTTTCTCTGGATTATCTTGAAGTAAAAACGTTTGGATATTAGCACAGTGATTCGTCAGTGGTGCTGGCATATTGGCACACAATCACATTATAACCTTCATTCGGAATACCTTGGGATCGTTTCCGGATTATTGTGAAATTGATAGTACATTTAGGAAATATTCTAGAAATTCACACCGTAAGTTATTTTCAATTCTTTCACTTTGTTTGATTTTATATTTTAGGGAAATAAATTTATATTTTGGAAAATCGAATGCTTGTTGGGTTTTACCTTGTCTTGTTACATAGTTTAAGCCTCAAGGACGTAACACTATAAAGATGGAAGAGTTAAAAGATATCATGCTTCTCGTTAAAGGCTTCCAGAGAGACATTTGTAAGTGCACTTCCAGCAAGACTTCTGGAGAAATTCAAGACCTCGAAAATGGAAGAGAAATTCAGAGACTGGCAAGCAGAAGACACAGCAGAAGAATCGAAGAGAATAGGATTTTGGTGATCTGCTTCGAAATTTTACTTTAATTCTTAATTAAGATAATAGCCCCAAAAACGTGTCTCTATGCCTATATTTATTTCTTTCAACACACTGTCTGGCTGTCTCTCTCGTGTATGTAATAATGACTTTCCGTTGTCAACACTGCGACTGATTACGTAAACAATTTGTAAAACAGTTGTAAGTTTCTTCTTATGTCTATCCTCGTTCTTCATTTGGTATATTTCACTCATCATATTAACATTCGATCTTTAGTTTGGCCGCTTGAAGTTCAGTTTTGCTGTTTATACGGATATAAAATCTACTTTTTATTCCTCTTTTTATAACCTATCCCTGCCTTGTGTTGATGAGTAACTATTAGTGAAAAAGTGGGTTACATTAGAAGGTGTAAGGATATTGGATTGTGTGAATGGAAGTAATCGATAGTAGGTCACTGTGAGTTATTCAGTTAAAGTATGTGTTAAAACCTTTAACGTTTTAACTTTCCGTTTCCAGTTGGAAAGTATAGAACCACACCCATGTTAAATCTACTACATAATCTAATTCCCTCAAGAGCCTTTACAGGCCTGCACGTAGTAGGTGTGGGGTATGTTGGAAAGTTGGTAACTGTGCGCTGGTTTGATATTTCTACATCATGAAAATTATAATTTAATATAATCTTGGAACTAAAATCAATAATTTATTACGTGTAATAAACATTTATAGCAAGTCAATGGAAATAAAATTTACCGTAGTCAGAATCTCTCTCAATTTGTAATCTAAAAAAATTGCAACTTCAAAGGTAACACACATCAAAGTTTGCTTAAGATGTTGAATAATAAAATTATTCCAGTGTATGCAGCGCCTAAGTTGCATTTTCGCTCAGAGTACCATACACTTTTTTGTAACAAGTGAAGAGACCGTTGTCAGTTTAGAGTTGGTTTTATTTATCACCAACTGACGAATACAGGCTGCTCACCTGGCATATTTGTCAATTTGTCACCCAATGCAAAGAAGTCATCAACCCCAAACAAACAAATTCCAGTGAGACCAGTTGAGAGTGAATGTATTTTCGAAACATACTATCTGTAACGTACGCAGCAAATTTTTAGTGCGAATGATAAATTTTCGTTAGAGGACACACAGACTTCACTCGTTACATTTCCCGTCATACAGAGCCAAAACCTCAATCAGTGCTCGGGTTGTCAAAATTCTAACAATATTGATGAAAGAACATTTGCTGTGTTTTAGCATAAACACATCTGAGTGTCAATAAAGCTGGCAATTTTTTTTCTCACCCAAACCAGAATAATAACAACAAGAGCATCAATAAAAACAAACATCTCTTCAGCCAAATTGAGAGTGAATGTTGTTTTTCTGCAAGCATACTGTTTGTTACATAGGTAGCATTTTTCTATTATTGGAAATTTCCTTTAGAAATCATTGACCCTTGAATCCATGTACCCTTTTTAACATAGGATTTCCCTAGACCCTATAATGACATACTATGTCATTTGTATGCCTCACTGAGATAGTCAAAAGTAAAACTAATGTTCATTTTTTTTTAAACAAAAAACTTCAAACGTGAATGGTGTAATCTCGGATAAACAATTTATTTCTTCACGATACCTGTCTGCATATTTCTTGCTCCCTCACCCTTCATTTAAACACAAGCACACACATACACACAAATCTTCACACAGATACTTAGGGACCGTTACACAAATGACAAGCAGGACTGGCAATCGTTGTAAGATGAGAGAAGCAGTGCTTGCATCAGCTTCATGTATCTTCAAAACATATTCATAAAGCTTCGTGCCATACGTGCATAGTCTCAGTTCTAAATCTGGAATATTTTGATGATACTCGCTTATAAATCTGTTTCATAATGCTAATATTGGGACATTACAAACTGTATCCCATGCATATACACTGAATGGCGTTGAATATTTGTATACACTGTATCATCTTCAAAGAATGTGTCTGAGCTTTCAAGCTTAAATGACAAAAGATTATCCCTGAGATTGATAATTCTACCCGCGAAACGAAAAATGAAGGCAAACAGAAAGCAGAACGAACGCAAACATGACGATTGCATTTCGAAATAAACGAGAAGCCACAATAACATCCAGTAGAAACAATAATAACAATAAATATAATTTCATCAATTTTCATATTCTTCTTCTTCTTCTTCTTCTTCTTCTTCTTCTTATTATTATTATTATTATTATTATTATTATTTAACAATTTACATTTGATTGAATATAACAGTTAGGTATAAACACAATCTGGAATTCAATCTATAATTACATTGGAAAAATTTAATTCGACAAATTAAGTGATTAACCATGCTGTATTTATACTCCTTTAAAATTTAATTGTATTGAATGTATCAGTTTTATTCATTTTCAGATAATTATGCTCATTGAAATATGCGCAGCTTCATGATATACAAAATCCCAACTGAATCACTAGAGCTCTGTGTGTGTGTGTGTGTGTGTGTGTGTGTGTGTGTGTGTGTGTGTGTGTGTGTGTGTGTGCGTGTTTTCATGGATCAAGCCAGCCTATAAAAGAGAACGTGTGATATGATGCAGCACCTCGTGGATGAAAACTCCACACAAGACTACAAGCCTCTCCCCCACAAAAGACAAAGACAAAACAAAAGACAGCGTGGAGCATGATGAACACAAAAAGAGCATATGTTAAAGTATCAAGGAAATGCAGAGATCACTCCATGCGTGCCATTGATTTTAAAATTCTCGAGTCGCATTAAATTCCGTTAGAACTTATTATAGCAGCAACTGTTCGTGAAAGAGAAAACTGAAAATATATACTGGCTTGCACATACGGAAATGATAAGCGATTGATGTCAAATCACGTTAGTGAAAACCTTCCCGGCTGGAATGAAAGAAAACAGCATTGCCGTTCAGCTACATCTGTCATCAGTGCTGAAGACTTGCACAAAATAAACCTTAATCAGCAATTACAATGTTTTAAGAACTTTAAAAACACAAAAAGGTTCCTATGGAAACAGCTAATGCAATAAATAACATCATGCAGCCAGCAGTCTTTCATCATTCGGAACCTCGGAACCACCAATAAGCTTTATCATATTTAGCACAGAAAAAACTATCGTTGTGTCTTATGCTCATGTTTCAACAGTATTCTGTTCTTTCAGCAAATACTGAATCATGCAAAATAGAGGGAAAATTCGTGTCTTTAAGAGTTTGCTTTGTGTTCAAATGTGACAGATAAATGACTTTTTACTCGTTCAAATGTCACTTATAAGAGTTTTTCCTTGTTCAAATGTGTCCGAAAAATGACTTTTTCCTTGTTTAAATGTGACTGATATATGACTTTTTCCATGTTCAAATGTGACTGATAAATGACTTTTTCCTTGTTCAAGTGTTACCATTAATGACTTTTTCCATGTTCAAATGTGACTGATAAATGAAATTTTCCTTGTTCAAATGTGACTGATAAACGACTTTTTTTCCTTGTTCAAGTGTATCCGATAAATGAATACATCCTTGTTCAAAGGTGACCATAAACGACTTTATCCTTGTTCAAGTGTCACCATAAATGACTTTTTCCTTGTTCAAATGTGACTGATAAATGACTTTTTCCTTGTTTAAATGTGACTTATAAATGTCTTTTTCCTTGTTCAAATGTGACTGATAAATGACTTTTTCCTTGTTCAAGTGTGTCCGATAAATGACTTTTTCTTTGCTCAATTGTGACCATAAATGACTTTTTCCTTGTTCAAATGTGACTGATAAATGACTTTTTCCTTGTTTAAATGTGACTTATAAATGTCTTTTTCCTTGTTCAAATGTGACTGATAAATGACTTTTTCCTTGTTCAAATGTGATTGATAAATGACTTTTTCCTTGTTCAAGTGTGACCATAAATAACTTTTTTCTTGTTCAAATGTGATTGATAAATGATTTTTTCCTTGTTCAAAGGTGACCATAAATTACTTTTTCCTTGTTGAAGTGTTACCATAATAGACTTTCTCCTTATTCAAGTGTGAACATGAATGACTTTTTCCTTGTTTAAATGTGACTGACAGAGGACTTTTCCTTGTTCAAATGTGATTGATAAATGACTTTTTCCTTGTTCAAGTGTGACCATAAATAACTTTTTCCTTGTTCAAATGTGATTGATAAATGACTTTTCTCTTGGTCAAGTGTGACCATAAATAACTTTTTCCTTGTTCAAATGTGATTGATAAATGATTTTTTCCTTGTTCAAAGGTGACCATAAATTACTTTTTCCTTGTTGAAGTGTTACCATAATAGACTTTCTCCTTATTCAAGTGTGAACATGAATGACTTTTTCCTTGTTTAAATGTGACTGACAGAGGACTTTTCCTTGTTCAAATGTGATTGATAAATGACTTTTTCCTTGTTCAAGTGTGACCATAAATAACTTTTTCCTTGTTCAAATGTGATTGATAAATGACTTTTCTCTTGGTCAAGTGTGACCATAAATAACTTTTTCCTTGTTCAAATGTGATTGATAAATGATTTTTTCCTTGTTCAAAGGTGACCATAAATTACTTTTTCCTTGTTGAAGTGTTACCATAATAGACTTTCTCCTTATTCAAGTGTGAACATGAATGACTTTTTCCTTGTTTAAATGTGACTGACAGAGGACTTTTCCTTGTTCAGATGTGACTGATAAATGGCCTTTTCCTTGTTCAAGTGTGTCCGATAAATGACTTTTTCCTTGTTCAAAGGTGACCATAAATGACTTTTTCCTTGTTCAAATGTGACTGATAAATGACTTTTTCCTTGATAAAATGTGACTGAAGAATGACTTTTCCTTGTTGAAATGTGACTGATAAATAACTTTTTCCTTGTTCAAGTGTGTCCGATAAATGACTTTTTCTTTGCTCAATTGTGACCATAAATGACGTTTTCATTGTTCAAATGTGACTTTTTCCTTGTTCAAATGTGACTGATAAACGACTTTTTCCTTGCCCAAATGTGACTGATAAATGACTTTTTCCTTGTTCAAATGTGACTGATAAATGACCTTTTCCTTGTTCAAATGTGACTGATAAATGACTTTTTCCTTGTTTAAATGTGACTTATAAATGTCTTTTTCCTTGTTCAAATGTGACTGATAAATGACATTTTCCTTGTTCAAATGTGACTGATAAATGACTTTTTCCTTGATAAAATGTGACTGAAGAATGACTTTTCCTTGTTCCAATGTGATTGATAAATGACTTTTTCTTTGCTCAATTGTGACCATAAATGACTTTTTCCTTCTTCAAATGTGACTGATAAACGACTTTTTCCTTGTTCAAATGTAACTGATAAACGACTTTTTCCTTGCCCAGATGTGACTGATAAATGACTTTTTCCTTGTTCAAATGTGACTGATAAATGACTTTTTCCTTGTTCAAATGTGACTAATAAATGACTTCATCCTTATTCGAAAGTTGCCATAAATGACTTTTCCTTGTTCAAATGTGACTGATAAATGACTTTTTCCTTGTTTAAATGTGACTTATAAATGTCTTTTTCCTTGTTCAAATGTGACTGATAAATGACTTTTTCCTTGTTCAAATGTGACTGATAAATGACTTTTTCCTTCTTCAAGTGTGACCATAAATCACTTTATTCCTTGTTCAAATGTGACTCATAAATGACATTTTCCTTTTTCAAATGTGACTGATAAATGACTTTTTGCTTGTTTAAATGCGACCGATTAATGATTTTTTTCCTTGTTCAAATGTGCTGATAAATGATATTTCCTTGTTCAAAGGTGACCATAAATTACTTTTTCCTTGTTGAAATGTCACCATAAATGACTTTTTCCTTGTTCAAGTGTGAACATGAATGACTTTGTCCTTGTTTACATGTGACTGACAGAGGACGTTTCCTTGTTCAGAGGTGACTGATAAATGACTTTTTCCTTGTTCAAGTGTGTCCGATAAATGACTTTTTCCTTGTTCAAAGGTGACCATAAATGAATTTTTCCTTGTTCAAATGTGACTGATAAATGACTTTTTCCTTGTTTAAAATGTGACTGAAAAATGACTTTTCCTTGTTCAAATGTGACTGATAAATGACTTTTTCCTTGTTCAAGAGTGTCCGATAAATGACTTTTTCTTTGCTCAGTTGTGACCATACATGATTTTTTCCTTGTTCAAATGCGACTGATAAACGACTTTTTCCTTGGCCAAATGTGACTGAGAAATGACTTTTTCCTTGTTCAAATGTGACTGAAAAATGACTTTTTCCTTGTTTGAATGTGACTAATAAATGTCTTTCTCCTTGTTCAAATGTGACTGATAAATGACTTTTCCTTGTTCAAAGGTGACTGATAAATGACATTTTCCTTGTTCAAGTGTGACCATAAACGACTTTTTCCTTGTTCAAATGTGACTGATAAATGACTTTTTCCTTGTTCAAATATGACTGATAAATGAATGTTTCTTTGTTCAAAGGTGACCATAAATGACTTTTTCCTTCTTCAAGTGTGACCATGAATGACTTTTCCTTGTTCAAAAGAGACTGATAAATGTCTTTTTCCTTGTTCAAATGGGACTGACAAATGACTTTTCCTTGTTCAAATGTGACTGACGAATGCCGTTTTCCTTGTTCAAAGGTTACCATAAATGACTTTTTCCTTCTTCACGTTTGACCATAAATGACTTTGTCCTTGTTCATTGTGACTGATGAATGACTTTTTCCTTGTGCAGATGTGACTGATAAATGACTTTTTCCTTGTTTAAATGTGACTGATAAATGACTTTTTCCTTGTTTATATGTGACTGATAAATGTCTTTTTCCTTGTTCAAATGTGACTGATAAATGACTTTTTCTTTGTTCAAGTGTGTCCGATAAATGACTATTTCCTTGGTCAAGTACGACCATAAATGTCTTTTTCCTTGCCAAATGTGACTGATAAATGACTTTTTCCTTGTTGAAATGTGACTGATAAATGATTTTTTCTTATTCAAACGTGACCATAATGACTTTTTCCTTGTTCAAATGTGACTGATAAATGACTTTTTCTTTGTTCAAGTGTGACCATAAATGACTTATTCCTTGTTCAAATGTGACTGATAAATGACTTTTTCCTTATTCAAAGTTGACCATAAATAACTTTTTCCTTGTTGAAGTGTCACCATAAACGGCTTTTTCCTAGTTCAAATGTGACTGATAAATGACTTTTTCCTTGTTCAAATATGACTGATAAATGACTTTTTCCTTGTTCAAATGTGACTATGAATGACTTTTTCCTTGTTCAAATGTGACTGATAAATGATTTTTGCCTTGTTCAAAGGTGACTGATAAAAGATCTTTTTCCTTGTTCAAGTGTGTCCGATAAATGACTTTTTCCTGGCTCAAGTGTGAGCATGAATGACTTTTTCCTTGTTCAAATGTGACTGATAAACGACTTTTTCCTTGTTTAATTGTGACTGATAAACAACTTTTTCCTTGTTCGAATGTGACTGCTAAATGACTTTGTCGTTGTTTAAATATAACTGTTAAATGACCTTTTCCTTGTTCAAATGTGACTGATAAATGACTTTTTCTTGTTTAAATGTGACTTATAAATATCTTTTTCCTTGTTCAAATGTGACTATGAATGACTTTTTCCTTGTTCAAATGTGACTGATAAATGACCTTTTCCTTGTTCAAATGTGACTATGAATGACTTTTTCCTTGTTCAAATGTGACTGATAAATGATTTTTTCCATGTTCAAATGTGACTGATAAATGACTTTTTCCATGTTCAAGTGTGACCATAAATGACTTTTCCTTGTTCAAATGTGACTGATAAATGACTTTTTCCTTGTTCAAAGGTGACCATAAATGACTTTTACCTTGTTGAAATGTGACTGATAAATGACTTTTTCCTTGATAAAATCTGACTGATAAATGACTTTTTCTTTGTTCAAATGTGACTGAGAAATTACTTTTTCTTGTTCATGTATATGACTGATAAATATTTTTTTCTACATTCATCAGTTTAATACAATTATAAGCATCATGCAGATCTGCTCCAGGCATTCTTTTTGATTCTCTGATCTGACGAAATAACTGTCCAGATGTTAATATACTGACAATAATATTCACATGTGCTATATGCTTATGATTTTTGACAAGATTCTTGAATGTGAATCGTTATGCACCGATAGCGAGCTGATGGGAAAGTAAGAAAACAATTACGGGCTTATGTTGAGTTCAATACATTGTTTTACAGCCCACTGAACATTTGATTGAACTCAAGAATACGGTATATTGGTTTTGTGTATAATTACTCTACAGCTGCATGTCTACATTTATCACGGTTGCGGTTATAGTTTCAACTGTCGTAAGTTCAACGTTGTCCTTTGCATTTTATGAATTTACCATTTTATTAGAGTAGAAAAAGAAGATGCTATAACAAACGGTTTGCTATATTATTATTCACGAAAATGGGGTAAGATCCAAGATGAGCTAATGCAGTTCCATTTAGCTCGAAATGAGCTAAAACGAAAATTACACTGATGAGAAGCGGTAACTCAGTCACAAACAATTCTAAGACGGTACACGGAACATAATAGATGGCAGATGAAGCTTAATTCGGTGATAACGGAATATAAATGAAACGAATATCCAATGCATTTCAAATGTAAATGAAACGCAAATCCATGCAAATCCAATGCAGATTTAGTAAATTCACCAACTTCATGGTAACAAATGAGATCAAATGCTGTTTTTCGGTCACTTCAAATACATGTGACACCAACAAGGAACATTTTGTATTGTTTGAATCGAATAAAACTTTGAGACATTGACAGTGTTATTTACAATTTTCCAATGCTGGAAAAGGACATTTTCTGTGTTAATTGTAATATCCCATTGTCTGTGTTAATTCCAGTATTCCAATATTCGAAGAGATCATTGTCTGTGTTAATAATAATATCCCAATAATCAAATAGTGAACACTGTCTGTGTTAATTACAGCATCCCAGTACTTAAAAAGAACATTTATTTCAACTTGTTTTCCAGAATCTCAACTGTGCAGTCAAATTAGAGTCACGTTAGGCTATCACCTAAACAGTGCTTATTCCGCGGGTTTTAGCACTTAGGCAGCACGTATTCCGCGTTTTTTTTTTTCTTCAAATTTTCTCATTTTAAAATAAGGAACGTTCTAATTGTGTAATATCTCGGTTCATATGCTTCTTCTCGGAAATCCTGATTAGATCCCATGAAAGACTGACTACTTTAGGAACCTTTTTCTGATCGACATTATTGCTTAATAAGTGTAGCCATCTGAGTTAGAATCGGTTCTTTGTTTCATTAGGCTCTTATCTTTCAGAAGCATGTTGATTTTCTAATAAGTCGGATTTTCTAATACGTCGGATTCCTTTTAAAGAAAACTCATTAGCAAGGCACAAACCATAGTTAACTTGTAGCAATTTGCCGATGTCTTTTCAGCATCGTATTTGAACTTTATAACTTTAATATGGCTTTATAATTTTAACAAAACTGTCTAGACCGACCTCATTTTCACATTATTGACACTAATCTATATGAATGTGCGCAATACGTTTGACAACGTGGTAATACAATATAAAATAATATTGCAAACAAAATAATCGATACTTTGATTTATTATGTAATGTGCAGAAGATTCTTTTTGCAAGAAAACGTATTGTTTGATCGATTCCACGTCTTCACTGACACTCAAGTCTTATCATTGAAAAGCAAATGTGCCATACCGTCTTTCTCGGCATACAGTTATTCCTTTACAAACTGATAGGTACATGCGAATTCTGACTTCATTTATAGGTTGTTTTTATTATGTGAAGTACTGGCGTTTGAATGCTCAAATATGGTGACAAAACTGCACATTGAAGCAAGGCGTAAATTATCACATCATCCTCTCTAATGCGATAATCTTCCAAAGCTTTTATTAATTTTAAGTCTAACATAATTCAAAACATGATTTACTCACAAATTAGGAAAACAGCCATTGTTGTTATTTGCTAATAATAAGGTACGACCGCTCATCATCGACACACAACTGTCACTCAGTCCGTTTCTAGTACTATATAACTAAACTGCGATATTGTTTGGAGGCAGGCGATCTTGAAATAAAAACACCTGACCACCAAAACAAACTAGTTCCATTACTAATGATTTCATTGGGAACCTTGGAGTATTTGATGGGAAATGAATGTTTCAGAGATTAGCGTTGTTGTGTATGATTCAGTCTGAATACAGACCATCAAATGGTTTATCTTAGCAACTTCAGATGTTAAGTTGTCATCGATCGAAAGTGTTGCGAGCCACGGTAGTTTAGCTTTAGAGCGTCTAACTCGTCATGCAAAGGCTGAGGTTTCTATACCCGCCTAGTCCAGGTCAGGTCAGGTTACCTCAGTCTCTCTTTGGGAAAGGTACTTAGGTTCCGTTTCCATAACGTGATTTATAATATATTAGAAGAGCAGATAAACTCCAACCAACCATCCATAGCGGATGTTGTGTAAAAACAAAGAATGTAGGAAATTACATAAATTACGTGAAAATACAGATATATGTGCTTAGCTGAGTCACTGTATGCATTGAGGGTAAATATTATACCCGACAGATATAGTTAACCGAGTATTTAAAATTCGTTGCAATAATTGCAATCTTAAAGGAATATTTGATCATATTAACCATAATTTAAACTTTAAAGGATACTCGGTGCTCTCATTCTACAAAAAATAGAAATACATGGGTTGAACTGATGATAAAAAGCTCTCAATCACCCAAGATGGCATGTCTGCATATATCTTTCTTGGAATATTCCTAAACAATGAACGAAAAATGCAGATGTGATCTAATTAAAAACAAATGTGATGACTTCATTTCGGTTGCTGGAACTTTAAGTTACTGCAGCATATTAACAGTAATAAATTACAATTTATATTAAAACACAAGTAGCGGGAAACTATATCAAAATAAAGTCTCCAATCAGAATATTTTTTTTTTCAAAGCACATATAATCCAAGAGTGATAACAATGAAATATATTTTTAAAATTGCTGATTCAATAAAAGTTAGTTGTGTGAGTGTGTGTGTGTGATATGGATTTTTAACGTAGCTTTAACAGCTTTTCAATTATATCGCACTGTGGCAGTTTGTAGTGACGTCTAGCACTGGGGCATCATGCCGCAGACATGTAGCATCATGTCCCACCCAGTCACATTATCCTGACACCAAGCCGACCAGTCCTAACACTAACCTCTTAATGCTGAGCGCCAGGCGAAGCAGCTGTCAGTACCATTTTTTAAAAGTCTTGGTATGACTTGGCCGGGGTTCGAACCCGCGACCTCCCGCATCTGAGGCGGACGCTCTGATCATTAGACCATGGGAACGGTCATAAAATTTTAAAAAAAAACCCGAACAACATGTAATAAGCTCTACGTATGAGTATATATTAGTGTTATTCCAAATAGACTGAGAGAAAATCAATACCTAGTTCACATGTGCCTAATAAAGTCCATAAGCAGTAATGTATTGACCCCAATACATTTACATGGTAAATATAACTAATATAATTTTTGGAAGAACATAATTTGGACGCAGATTAAGAGTTCACGAAAACTATTCAGTGTCTTAGTAAAGTTGAAGTGGATCTAAATACAGGCACATTCCATTGTAAATTGCGAGCAAACACTCATCCTAGGGGTAATTGTTCACAATAAATTCCTTGCCCTCTCGTTTCCATTCGTCATGCAGTGTCATCTCTTTAATCCGAACACTCCGTGCAATCTTTAAAAAAAAATACAGTGTGACGTTTTGATGTTAAAGAAATTCAAATGTTAAAAACTTCCGTCTCTTCATTACTAATTAGACATCAAAAACTCGCCGAGGAACACGCTGTATGCTATCATTCCATCATTTGAACTGCCATTCATTGCTGCCAATACTATACGTGTATTGCTTTGTACTGTGGCTCGAGCAATCGTTTCGAGAAAATTAAAATTTTAGTCAAGCAGGCCGTGTAAGAAAATCAAAGCAAGTCATCCTGTGTTCATTAGGATAGTAAATGGTTGCCAATAATTGTGCGATACATACTGTACTCGCTTGAATGTGTGTGTGTGTGTGTGTGTGTGTGTGTGTGTGTGTGTGTGTGTGTGTGTGTGTGTGTGTGAATTGGATTTTTAACGTAGCTTTGACAATTTTTCAGTCATATCGCTACGATGTCTGTAGTGTGGCAGTTTATAGTGATGTCTAGCACTGGAGCATCATGCCGCTGACATGTAGCATCATGTCCCACAAGTCCCATTATCCTGACTAGTCCTAACACCAACCTCTAATGCTGAGCGCCTAACGAGGCAGCTGTTAGTACCATTTTTATAAGTATTGCTATGAGTCATTCGGGGTTCGAACCCACGACGTCCCACATCCAAGGCGGACGCTCTAACCACTCGGTCGCCGGGGCCGTCCGCTTGAAAGTCATCCAAATGTCGACTTTACAGACCCAGATCTGCCGTCGCCAAATGCGATGACATATTCAGGTATTTGCAATTTGTAAGGAACACTCACTTGAACAAACAATATACACCATAGACCTTGATCTGATGGCGCATAATGCGACGGCAGATCGAAGTATTTTGTTTGCAATTGGACGCGACTGATACGCGGTGTACTATAAGGTTGTTGTTTTCTTGGACTTATTTATGTAAATGTCCTATTTATATACTTCGCGGGGTCAGATATGCTGAACTTTTCATATGACAAAAATAAAATCCATTCAATCAAAAAGGAAGAGGGAAAAATCAACGCAACCAAACGTCTTTCAGTTGGTTGTTAGGAATGATGTATGTTGCCCCCTAAATTTGTTCCTGCATTAGAAGACAATAAAGATATTTTTAAAATCCATTTACGTTACGTTTAATATTTCGCACTCGGTCTATGTAAATATTTGTCTGAAGTTTGCATTATGTGAACCATGTACATCGATACGCAGACATTAGATACCGTATGTACTCGCTTATAAGTTGAGTCCAACTACAAATTGCACAGACCCAGATCTGTCGTCTCATAGTGCACCAGCAGCTCTTGGTTTGTGCAGTTTGATAACAGCATTTAATAGAACAAAGAACATAAACCCTGATCTGCATCAACATTATGGTACGGAAGATCAGGGTCTTTGTTAGTGTTGCAGTTGGTCTAGACTTGTAAGCTAGTACATACGGTAATTTATTTATTTATGATTCAATAATTCCAATTTTTATGAATTGACTGCGTTTTCTACGTTTTGATTGGATGTAAACGGTCACGTGATACTGATCTGGAAACTTTTATACATCGATAAATTCTGCAGACTACTTTTGGTTCCCTGTTTTCAGATCATTTGATGTCATGTTTTATCTATATCAACGCCTTACACCCTCATAATAACAACAACAAGCTCCTACCCACCCACTCCTGTGATTTCCCTATCAAAAATGACAAGCCACAGATTAAAATCGACAATTAAAAATTAAACAATGTAATTGCACCGACCTTCCTGCACTCCAACACTCACCCCTTTTGCCGAAAAAGGCATATGGCAGGCTTTAGAAGCCAATCTTCGGAAATTATTGCATTTCACCTCGACAACATGTTACAGCAGCGGTTATTCAAGGTCAGTGATAACATTATTACTGTAATTATAATATACAGCATAGTGCGACATAGCGCTGATCAAATGCTCTTCAATACGGTGGAATGTAACAAGCATCATTGTTCGGTTATTTATGATGTTACAAGTTTTGAACACAAATTTTATGAAGTGGATATTGTCTTGTTCATGGTTACTATTAGGTACGCGACAAATTGCTGAAATGGGCAAATCGTCTTGGGGGCAACTCATAGATACTCACGTTTATCGGAGGTTCCTAAGACAGACATACTGATTAGAAACTATTGCCTCTAGTAATTAAAATTAATTAGTATAATTGGCGATAATGATTGTCTCAGAGTAAACATATAATCCTTGAGATGATTGATTTTCTAAACGGCGCTTAGTTTAAATCCCATGACTTTAGTAATATAATATTAATACATAGACAGTAAATACTTTAAAAAAAAAAGTTTCAACAGCAAAGACGACAATAAAGAAGAAGAAGAAGAAGAAGAAGAAGAAGTAAAGCAACACCAGTAATAATAATGATAATGCTAACGGTGAGAAATACGAAACTGATTTTGTATCCTACTTTTGTCTCCTTTAAAGTGTACGAATATAATTTGTTATTTTGTCTTAAATATTAGAGGACAATTTTAATAATCAGTATATTAGTTTCACTGGTACTCAATAATAAATGGTTCCCCTGGACAAATAAGTTAGTTACCATAATTTTATTAAGAACAGAAAAACATTTTGACAAAAGATTTGGTGTAATAAGCAAAGATTATATAGCTCGAATGAAAACAATCTTAAAATGCCCTTTTCATTGAAATGGAACAGTATATAAACAAATCTCGTGTGGTTCATCTCTCTCTCTCTCTCTCTCTCTCTCTCTCTCTCTCTCTCTCTCTCTCTCTCTCTCTCGTTGATGATGATGATGATGATGATGATGATGATACTGTCCATAATGTTATATACTTAATACATACTGTTAACGGACATATGTATGCATTGATGAGGAAAAGACATCCATAAAGCACGGGCGAGCCGGCAAATGTTACAACGGTGACTCTGAGAACTATTTTGCTAGTAAATAGTGGAATATGTGACAGTTACTGTCGAACCGTCAACTTTCAACTGTAAATGTCACATGTTGTAATAATTACTTTTAAGCAAATATAGCTTCAACGATAAATGTCCTATTGTTTGAGATTAACATTGAATTTTTGTGTGAGGGTCTTGTCATCATGTCAGCTCCTTTGCTGAGATAATACAACCGTGCCCTATTTGTCTGTATGTTTATTTCTAGTGTATGTATCAGCGCATTCGTCTGTAGTTCTGTTAGTGCATGATGGACGACTTGTATATCTCTTTCTCTACCCACCTACCTACCTACCAACCTACCTACCTACCTATCTACCTACCTACACATCCATCAATCCACCCATCAATCTATCTGCCTGTCTGTCTATGAATAGCAGACATTTTCCGGAATTTTAGTCCTTATATGGGAAAGATTCAATTGTATATGTATAGTAATTTACCAGCAAATTTCGCAAAACTATTGTATATAGTTTAGAAAGGGAAAAATGATTTAATAAATCATAATCTATTTTTAGAAATGGTCATGTGACCCCAAAACAGTAAATTTTTAATGATATGATTAAGCCTATGATTGGAAGGAAAAAGCTTGTTTCTCCAAGTATAAGCTGTGTGAGTCAGCAACTGACAGTATTCCCATCCACCCCCACGTCATAACTATCAAGGCCGGTGTCTTACATTGTAGGACTGTGAATCCAATTGTTCTAATGTTAGTCTTTGAATCCCCACTCTCCTCCCAATTCCTATATCATTTACCTATGGTTTTAAATTCATTTGTAACCAGCCGCAGTGAAAGGGCTGTACAACATAACCCCAACGTTCTTCTTGGCAAGATTTTGAATTTCACTGCTGTTTCAAATCTGATCCCCCCCCCAAAAAAAGATTATTTATCTTCAAGAAAATTATGCAGATTTATTGTTTGATTCTATCAAATAAATTTATTAAATTTTCTAAATAAAATATTAACCCACCGTTTTTATTTCGTTTTATACGCATGCAGTGTGTATGACTTCCGATTCAGTGTTTATATTAGTTATTTTGCACGTAACTCTATTTACAGAAGTATAAAGTAGTTCTCCGTACAGTTTATACAGAATAAACCCAACTGGGACTGATCACATGGTTAGGTTCTGACCAATGGAAATCTTCCCTGCAATTACAGTAGTATAAGGAAATTGGTGTTGAAAATAACCATTGGCCCTTACCTAACGACTTTCAAGAACATTGCTCTTTCTCGCTGAATGTATTTATTTATTTATTTATTTATTTATCTCGTTACATATCTCCCAACACGCTTAGAGCAGATTAGAAACTAAACAGTGAATAAGCTGATCTTCATAAGCAATTGCCTAACGTTATCAAATTGTAATCAGTTAAAATGTAGATGTATGTAATAAGTTCAATTCGTAAGTGATGTAATGAGTTGAAACGTGGATGTGGTGTAATGAGTTGAACTGGATGTGGTTGAATGGGTTCAAATGTGGATGTGGTGTAATGAATTTAAATTGTGTGGATGTGGTGTAATGAGTTGAAATGCATATGTGTTGTTCGCTGTAAATAATTGTCCTGCCAATTTGCTTCACATGTGGATGCAATGACACAAACTTTTGATTTTTCTTCTGACGTAGTTGTACACATTATAGTGGGAGGATCATAGCAATAAATACAATTCAAAAACGTTGTTACGTAATATGTGTTCACGTTTAAATAACAAACATTATCTCCTTCCTTTAAAATAAAGTAGTACATTGAATGATTTACTCAAAGCCTTCTTGGGACCTGCACAATATTGATTTATCGATAATAGCAACGCCAGGGATGGACTACATTTAGAATCTTCTTCCAGTTAGATACAATACCACCCTCTGGTGTATTTCCGTACCGCGTAAAATTGCGTGGCCGGAACAAGAACATCGTGTACCGGTTAAAGAATCTATGTACAGTGCAGTTAAAAATAGAACTTGAATGCTTAGTGTAGTTGGATGGCCTTCATCTGCGATTTGAAGACGTCCAGAGAGGCACAATTAATTGCTGTATGTGGCAAAGCGTTCCAGAGTCTAATGGACCCTAATGATATCATCAGAGCACGAGTGTTCAGAAACATATGACCAATATATTTATCTGCTAATGGAATCCATGCAGACCCCAAAATCACCCGTTTATACGCGCGTTTTCGTCTTATTTCAGGTTTCCTATTCATTATCTGGCATTCAAAAGCCATAATTAAAAGATAAGGCTTTAAATGAATATCAAATGAAGAAAAAAAAAAAAAAAAAAAAAAAAAAAAAAAAATCCAAAACAAAAACAACCAACAAAAAAAAAAACAAAACAAGCACAGTAGAACAGTAAGTGAGGTTATGAAATATGTTCATGTTGATTCACTTGCAATCGATGTAACTGAATCGCGAATCTGAAGTGGAGGTTTGAGACTTTAGAATTTCCCATTGGAAATAGCAATTATTGTAGACAAGGTTTCAAAAGTGGCATGTTTAGCAGCATGCCAATATGAGAAATGAACAGCATATTTCCTGTCTTTATCCGTATTTCAAGATGATATCAAATGACATTTCAATGGATTTTGTGAGAACCCGAGTTTGAATTGTTCTGGAAAGCAGCATTGGTAGATTAACTTGAGAAATTAAGTAATATAAATTATTGACACTCTGCTGTCAGATTTTGAAATAACTTGTTCTCTGATGGAAAATTATACTGCATAAATCATCCAAGACCGTCGACATGTTTGGGTGAACTGTTGGTCTTTCAACTCGTGTCCTTTTCCTTTTTCCTCCCTCCCCCCCCCCAAGGGGCCCCGAGTGGCCGAGTGGTCTAAAGCGCTCACCGTTCCGGATCACTGCCTTCTCACCTCTGTCTGCGTGCCGGTAGCTTCTCGTGCGTCGGTGGTTCTTCCCGGGGTTTTCCAGGGTTCTTCCTCCACCAGTCATACTGACCGCCATGTATAGCCTATCTTGTGCTGAAAAATGGCGTTAAACCCTACAACAACAACAACAACAACAACCCAAAGAGCACACAAAAAAGAACAACCCCAGCCGAAAGCAAGCTGGATATGTTGAATGCGCCTTTCTTTATGGTGCGAGAGACGACTAATGGATGGAACTTTTATGCCATAGAATGCTCCCCATGATGTTCCAAGTGAGATTTGTGTGACTTTGTAATTAAGTTTGTCCTAATATCAACATTTCTTTGTGTTTCCTCTTTTACATGACATTCAGTTCTCTTTAACACATTTTGTTTCATTGAGCATTGAATGGGAATCACCCCATCTACACGAGTACATCCTTAGTAGTAAAATAACGTTCATTGCTACGCTCTTTCATTCATTAAATGATCGACGTATAAATCTTTAATCAAACCTTGAAATGATTTTTTGTTTCTATTGTGTTATTTTCATAACAGAACATAATGATTAATATGCTTGCTTCTAAGTATATTGTACAAAGGTTATTGACTGAGTTTTAAAAAATAAGGGGCCCCCTTTCATCCTCAAGAAGTGGAAATTACAGCATACTGACTATTGCAGCGATTATCTAGTCTCTTATCTTCCCTCGTGCTCCTCGAAGGTATGGAAAATAAAAGAAAAAGATGGCAGTTGGACGGTAAACAGAGAGAACAATTGACGAAGACTCGATTGTACCTTAAATATTTTAAGACGTGTTTCGAATATTGATACTACTACGAACAGCTATATTAGGAACTGTTTACACATATACATCCTGAAAGAGTACTTGGCTTTCTGATAAACGAAAAGTAATAATATACCATAATTTAATAGAATATATTTTAGGATATATATTTGTACTATCAAGGGCTAAATGCATATATTAATATATGTAGAAGGATAACAAACACAATATTCACTGTGATTTTGAAGTAAGACGATTATAGAGATCTGACATTTTTAAAAATCAAATTAGTGTTCTAAATTACTTGCAATCTTTTTAAACTCTTGGAAAATTTGGTTCCTAAAATTGGTATTTTCATGTTGTTGATTAATGCCATGAAAATGTTCAAAAGTAGAGCACAATGCGCTCCATTTCATTAATAAGGACACGAGATGGTTGAAAAAGAATTATTGATAAAGACATAAACTTGCTATAACTACTGAAGCCATGATGCAAGTTTTGGCAATTTTGTTTAAACATTTTAGTAAGTGCATTAACATTTATACGACCAGAAAATACATATATGTTTCTGAAATATTATATTTATGCAAAATTATTTGCTTTGAGGATAAAGAAGATAGATTCTGTTCTTTCGATAATACTTGATATTTTTTATCTTAGCGCAATAAGTAGTGTTCGAACGATTTATGGAATCATGAGTAACATTATAATTTCGTTCTTATACCATGATGTTAAATACAAATGAAAAAAATTTTGTTTTATTGTTAAGCACCATGTTTGCTCCTGAATCTAAGCGTAGATGTTATACTCGTTATTACCTCCCACTCCCTTAGTAAGTTCACCTATACTGAAATAATATCAAGAGGTATTTAATAAAACTTTCGACCATTTATAAGAACGTCAGGTTTTTGGATGACCTAATCTTTCGCAATAAAAGAAATATTTTTACATATTCTACTATTTCTTTTAATCATTTCCAATCACCATAAAATGTCGCTCCGAGCGACTCAGTGAGTCTGCCTTTTTACAAGGTATGTAGGCAAACACGGAACATAACTTTATTTAGAGGCAGCTGTGGCGACTCAGATGTCTTCAGGAAAATATTTCATGCCTGCAGAGGAAATACAGTTTTGATCTATTTTCTCCTCTAGGTAACCAAATACCATATTCTAGTGTTATTGCTGCCTGCATAACTCACGTAGGAACATGTTCTTTTATATCAGAATGATATAATCCTGAATCTTCTTGAATGAAACAGCAATAATTCAAAATCGTGTTTAGTCTAAACGTTAATGAGCACTTTGTAATTCCAATTAATTTTTTTAAAATAAATAAATGATTCCTCTCAAATTATATCTGAACACAACAGTCATTACTTTTACAGACTGAAATTAAAGAAGGAATGACCAATCTTGTTGATCTCAACCTTATATACATCCCAAGTGACTTTTGTCACAATAGCATTTTCTGAAAAGAAAAAAAAAAACAAACTCTCAATGGCGTTAATTTGACATTATACCAAAACTGTTAGTTCGCTTCTAGAACCTTTTAAGGTCAAAGTCAAGGCTAGAGTTTGAATTCAAAAACAAGTAAACTTATGTTTATAATTTACAAACAAGACAAAAATCAGGTATACACTAAAACTCTATCCTCAGTCACGGACAAAGTTCAAGCGCATACTACAAACTAAATATGAATAACACTCTAGACGTATTTTCGATTTTTTATTAAAGATTCCAGTTCAATCATTTTGGAAAAAATGTTCTTGTTTTTTATCAAGTATTTTTAAATAAATCTTCATAAAGTGTTGTGTTGAGAGTAACACATGGCTATGCATGGGAAAGAAAGATATTGTTGGGGAGGAAATTTGTCCTCTAGTCCTCATAGAGTTTGGAAGAAAGAAGGAATATGTTAGAAATGTGCTGGTATTAGTGAATAATACATTGAAGGTGCGCCGCGGAAAAGCATATGACAATACCAAAACGTCAAAATTGTTGAAAACAAGATCGCTTTCAACAGATATAATTGCCCAGATCGATCTGATAGACATGTGGAAAGATTCAGTTTTAAAAGATTGTACACCTAACCGTTGTCGATAGCGGGTACAACTCCACAGCTTCAAACTAACCGATGTCAAAGGTTACATTTTATGTGCATGTATCTTTAAACGAAAAGTTCAGGCAGGTAAACACCAAATAACCTTTAAAAAAAATCTAACAACTAAATAATGATATTACGGATGGATGTAGAAAGCATCACCAACCTTACAAAAGAAATTAAAAAGAAACAGACAACAGCCCCAAATGCGAGCAAGCATAACAGAAGAGAACAGAACATAAAAAGCATCGACATCTTTATCCTTATATATATATATATATATAGTCCGACAGTGAAAATGTTTTGTGCAGTATGGTGTCCACAACACACACTATCATCGAGGGAAAAAGCGCGGAGAACCTCTTGTTTCTGGATGTGCGGACAACAGTATGCACGAGAACCAAGGTAATTCGTCGATCTCATTCGTATCATGCCTTGCGGAAGATGATTGCTTGGATTTTCTCCCTGGAGAACTCCAGTTAATTGTTATCCCGAAATGTTTACACATCGACCCGAATTCCCGAAGAATGTAAATATCTTTTTTTCATGTATGTAACTCTACAAATGTTTCCCACGAGCGTGTATATTTCGTTCTTCTTCCTACCGTTTTTACCGAGACCCGTCAGTTTTGAAAAGACTGTCAGAGCGGGTAGTTATGTCTCTCTGACAACTCTGTAACAGTGCTTGCCTTTATCTATAAGAAAGTGAAAACCGGGAGTTTGATATTCAGCACATCTGGTATCTAGGACAATGTTATACGTCTGATTGTATAGATCACGTACATTTCTGTGTAAGGGAATAAGCAATCATTACAGCTGAATTGATGTTGTACCCGAATAACATGCAGATGCATGCATTTGTTTTCTTTTACAGTAACTGATTAACGAAGCAGTATTAATTTACGTGCTTATTGTTAACCTTAACACCTACCACTGAGCGTTGCCGATCGGTTCAAATTCCGACAGATTAAATCAGCACGAAATACGTATCCTTTCGCGCTCAACTGTACGAATGTGAAGTAGAGATAACGCTGTATCCTCGCCATCGTATAAGTCGTTGGTACTATCATCGTCATTGTCATTTTTATAGGTAATGGTGTAGGAGGCAATATGAGGCGTGCCCATGAATGCCCCAAAACATCTCAAAGTGCTCCAAAATAAAGTGCCATACATTTTCTGTCCCGAAGAGGGTGATCTAGGGAGTATTTGGGAAAAAAATCATGGGACTGACAGTGGTGGAAGACCACTTTCTTTGAGACATGGAAGAGCTGAGTTAATGAAAAAGTTGGTTGATTACACACACACACACACACACACACACATACATTGCGGGTAGGGAACATTTTCTTTCCTTTTATATGAACTAGCAAAACAAAACAAAAATGGTGGGCATTGTTTGTTTCTTTAAAGCAACACTTCAAGTTGCTCCACTTAACTACTAGCAATGAAGAGTGAGTATTAGCATAAAAATCTCACTTTATATTTTAACGACAAATAAACACACATAAACACATGAAAAACAATCCTACAAGGAAATACATAAGTAAAACCAACCTGGATACCAGATTTTCATTACAAAATAAAATTTATCTCGCAATACTCATAATACGTAATTGTATTGGGGTAAATATATATTATGAGAAAAGTCCATCTTATAGATCCGTATAACTTCACACTGTGAAAAGTCTACTGGATTTTGCTTAATCCGTGTGGTGTAGAAATTCGTCTCATGTCAACTGATTTTGGATAATATTGTGTTAATTATATTCGACTGGAGGTCTATACATTGTTATAAATGTGTACGTAAATATATTTTCCATGAAAAGCTGCATAACCAATTATGTGATTTTCCTGACCAATTATCATGCCTATGATGTGTTATACCGGCTTGTAGTCGCTTATAAGGAGTATTTCAGCCCTTTGAACAGTTCGATTTGAAGCATAACGGTAAATTTGTATTCATTTCTCAATGATGGATGTCACCTTGTTAGACATTTCGTGTATGGCAGTCGCCTAATCATGTTTAGATTCTTCAGTATTCTCCATATTGTCTGTCGTCTCCATAGGATCTGTCTTCAGTCGTCTCAATATGATCTGTCGTCACCGAAGGATCTGTCGTCTCCATAGGATAATTCCTATCCAAAGGATCTGTCGTCTCCATACAGTCTGTCGTCTACATAGGACCTGTCGTCTCCATATGGTCTGTCTTCTCCATAGGATCTGTCATCTCTATACAATCTGTCCTCTCCAAATGATCTGTCCTCTCCATAGGATATTTCGTCTCCAAAGGATATGTCGTCTCCTCCAGATGATCTGTCATCTCCATATGGTCTATCTTCTCCATAGGATCTGTCGTCTCTATATAATCTGTCGTCTACATAGGATCTGTCGTCTCCATATAGTCTATCTTCTCCATAGGATCTGTCGTCTATATAGTATCTGTGGTCTCCATATGGAATGTCGTCTAAATAGGATCTATGGTATACATACGATCTGTCGTCTCTATTAGATCTGTCGTCTCTATATGGTTTGTCGTCTCCATAGGATCTCTCCTCTTCACAGAACCTGTCGTCTCCATAGGAGAGCTGTGTACTGTTGCTTCGTTATTTGGCAATATTTTCAGCTAGTTTTCAACTATTAAACGATTTATCACGTGCCCTAAATTTCACGAGTATTTTTTTCATGTTCATGTGGTTTTAAAAATATATTACTTTGTATGCATCGTCTTTTTTATCCTAAAGCCATAATTCTTGTTCCCAAAACTTGCCAGTTATATCCTGGTGTATATTTATAATTCTCTATAATTAATTCTATATACCTTGATTTCTTTCATAGGAATCCGGAATGACTGTGTAGATAGATGAGAATTAATTATTAGGTCGTCATGCGGGTATGTCTGCTACGCACGAGTGCATATGACACCGATTGAGTAGCATCATTTTTTGGTGCTGTGTGCTTAGTCGTGAAGAAATATGGGCTTGTGTGTGCAGACAAGCCGATGGGTGCCGATTACCCGCTGATCTGGGTTCGAATCTCCGTGAGGTACGAATTAAAACTTCTCTAATCTGTATGGTAGTATTATTTGTATTTAAAATATTAAATCTGTTTTCTATTATCAAGCATTCTTCTATAGAATCCAATGATAGCACTTTCCGTTCTGTATTGTTTATTTTTATGATTCTCTCTCTCTCTCTCTCTCTCTCTCTCTCTCTCTCTCTCTATATATATATATATATATATATATATCTGAATTCAATGCAGTATATTTTGTACCATTGTTTGTGATGTGTGTGCTATTGTCTTCGTGGTCTGAGTGGGTCAGTAATTTATTTGTAGTTGGAATTGTTAGATATCATTGAGTTCACCTTCGGTAAGTCTTCTCCATCTTGCTGGTCTTGCACTTTCTTTAATGTTTCTTTTAAATGTTCGTGTACCATAATTCGAGATTGTTACAATAAAATTTAAAAATAAATGATTCATTCAGCTCTATCCATCACTCTGATTCTGATGGTAAATCTTTTAAGATAAAGGCAGATATTGCTTAGCATCGATTTTATATGAAAGTTTATGATTAAACAGTTCGAGGGAAAGTTTGTTTGAAATCAAATAACAACATGGAATCTTACCTGATTACAGACACAATAAAGGCGCAACCTAACCTTATTAAGGACAGTAACTATTATTATGAACAAGGTAAATTAGGTTTATTATATGATATATCCTGAAGACAAAGGCGTTCCAAGAAATTAGTGAAAACAAGATTGAAAATGTAATATTCGGATGACGTCTACACGGACTAAGGGATTGACAGCGACTGTTTAGTGTTAGCTGCGAATGGAAGTAATTTGTTAGCACTTTTTTCTTTGAGTTTCAGACCCTTTTTTAAATGTCATGTGTGACAGTTACGCAAGTTTGTGACATTGACTGTGTTCGTGGCGCACATTGTTGCCAGTAAATGTCACAAATTCTAGGTGTGACATTTACTTGGCTTGCAATATTTACAGACACTAATGTCACTGGTGTATATATCAGCACTGCTTCACCACGGTATCATGTGTGAACCGATGATACAGAAGTTCATATCGAATTGTTAGAGGGCAAACCAAACATGCTATTCTATCACAAATATACTTTTTGTATATTTTAAAACTATAAATAAGCAATATACAGACACAACAACAATTATATGTTTATCTCCAAAATAAAGGAAAACGAAGGAACTTGATTCTGACAGATAATAAGGCAGGGAAAGAGAAAATGCTATCCTACACCGCATTCGAACTCTAGACCTCTGAAATATACAGCAACCAATAATTATATTTGAGCTATAGTGATAACGCGGCTCTTCTCGGTGACCTTAGGAATGATGGTCGCATAAGAAAACATATTTTCGCACCGATCGCGTTGTAGTGTCCTAGACATTCATAGCTAAAATGTAAGCTTTAAGTTAATAAATTTTATTTAGGGCCACACTTACACAGGTGCTCTCGTCCGCTCTAGGGTAAAGATTTTGTTTTAAAGGAGGTAAGAATACCATAAAATTACAAAATTATACAAAATGGCCTCATAATATGTTCTTTACTTGGAAATAAAATCAGTAATTTCATTACTACTTATATTGTTTCTATTTTAGGAGCACATTTGAAATAAAATCGGAATAAATTCGAACAAAATCTATCAGAAGCAACCTTTTCGTTTCCAGAACACCTTTACTCTAACGAACTCAAGTTGGTCATGTCTATAGCCTTTAGACAACCATGTACATAATGTAGATCCTATTGGTCTTGAATAATTTTGTATGAAAAGGAGACACCATTTGTGAATTCGTTTTACTAGAGAAAGGTTCTGCTGGAGTGAAATAGCATTGCTTACAAAATGTAATAGCGTTGGTATTTCTTGAAATGTGAACCATTTTATAAACAGTGATGTTTTCCTGAATACATGTACATTTTAAGTGTTGGGACAAGACTCAAAGGTTTTAATGAAACTACAAAACGAAAAGCATTTTGGAACAAACAAAGCGAATCTGGAATTGGTTTGAATTAGGTTCAAGTTAGAAAAGCAGAATCAACTAGCAATAACAGAAAGTCATCTGTTCATTGAACCTGTGTTCTATTTCCCCTTTCCACCCTACCCCCAAAAAGAGAAACCACAACAAAAACAACAAACTGGATAAATTTGAATGAGCCCTTTTAATGTTATGAGAGAAGACTAATGGAACCTTTATGCCGTGGGATCGTCGAGTGATGATCTTCCAGGTGAGATTTCTGTGACTTTGTAAATAATATGTTGTATGTAAATGATTCACCATGTACTATTACCCTACTTCTTTTGCATTTAGCTTTGTTTTGCATATCGAGGCATACGCATCGTGATGATGTTCCAGATAAAACTGTCTGTGTGGCTACGGCAAAATAAAAATGGCGAATGAAAAGATGTAACACTGACCACTTCATAAATTTGATGATCATTTGATGCCGAGAATGACTGTAACAGTTTCTACTTGACACCAGTTTTGAAGAACCATTATATAGTTCTCATCCAAATATATTATCTATCATCGAAATTAAATAAGGAAAATATTAATACATCCACAGATTCAAATTGCAAGAGAAGAAATTAAAACTATGCGAGCAGCAGACTGACCTTTGTATTGTTCCAGTCAACAACGTCTCTTGCAAGCAAAACAGTGCACTGTAGTCATCATTGAATAGCATTGTTTTATCTTCTACTCAGAATTTAATGAAAAAAAAAACAACAAAAAAACAAGTTTCTCCAAAACTGAATCTATATCCTTTTTCGAGGCATTATACAAGACTAATGGACCACAACGATAGCGTAAGAATTACGAGGCATGAAACGGTCAAATTAACCCGCCACCATAATAGCACCACCGAGACAATCGCAACGATAACCGTAGATGGAATTGTTCTGACTCATCTTTGGTGGCTTCAGTTTTCATTGATGTATTGCTTCCTTTTGTCCCAATGTCAACATTTCGCTGTGTTTCTTTGGCTACAGGAACAAATTTAGTTTCACTCAGTGTTGAATGGGAATAACCCCATGTACGCTTCAGCTTCCATAACAGTAAACTAGCTTGTATTACTGCGCGGTGTTCAGGTTTCATTTATCAAATGACTATCATTTACTAAGTTTATTAAAACTTAGAAATAATTTGCTTCAATTGTGTTATACATATAGCAGAAAAGATCGATTAATATGCTTGTTTTTGAAGTATATTAACAGGTTATTGATTGAATACGAAAATGTACTGGGCCCTCATTCATGTGGCATCGAATGTCCTCACAAGGTCAGACATACTGCGCCACATAACATCAGGTCCAAAAATGATGATATCCCCCTTATAAAAACAACACTTGCTCATTTAAATTCTTGATATCGCTCACATTACTCGTTGACCTGGAATTTTAAACTCAATGCAAATAAGAGTTGCATTGTCATCTTCAAGTGAAACAGGCAGAAGAGACTGCAGTTTCAAGTGGAAAATTGGCCAAACATTATTCCGATATCCCAAACTACCGAACAAGCACGCACCCCTATGAGCTCTGACATGAGGTACGTAGTGAAAGTGGAAAAGGCATATACAAAAGTAAGAAAATCACAATATTCCCTTATCCGAACAGAATGGTCCTTGAAATTGATGAAAGAAACTATATTCCCTTTGAAAATTATGACATATGCCTAGTTGTGTAAAAGAATTATTTTAATGGGATTGTATATATTTCTTTGCATAAATGACCTATGAAACAAATGTGTTTTATTACCGATATATAATTCTTCACAAATACGGCTTGAAAGACTTTATTTATATTTTTGTACACAATAAGACATTTCCGGCTAAGAAGGAATGGAAGCGCATTGTTTGGAATACCATAAATGAATAATTGCTTCAAGCACTTATGCTTTAACGATCCATCCTTTCAAAGATTAAAAAATATACATAATTATATTAAACTCTCCATTTTGTAGCAAATACCGGGTCAAACAAAGAGCTTAAACTGGTCAAACTTTTAGCCAGGTTTCTGGTCACTCCATACAGTATAACGCTTCATAATTGCCAACATTGCAATACTCCATAAACCGATGCCAATGCTGGTATGTTTATCTCATGTTCAAAATCACAAAGAATGAGGGATCTACTTCGGTCACATTTTATCAATAATTCTGATATTGTACTTGGTACATGTCTTCATAATATATCGGAAGAAGAATCTGTTAAGCATTTACAAGGGAGGGAACTCCCATACACGAGTGGACTAAATAACCCCGAACTCTACAGAAATGTTATTATGGCAGCTGCAATAGTTTCATCAGGAAGCTTACATGAATTTTTCAACTAATTTGTTTGCTTGTTTGTTTGTTACTTTTTATGGATAACTAACAAAACAACAATAAATGAATGAATTAACTCAAAATTATCCCCTGGGTTACCTTACTGACAACTTGACTGCACAGCTTTCATTATACATCTGCTCATACATTTGATGTAAAATTTATCCTAGTTCTCAAATTTGATAAATGTATTGCGTAACTCATTATATTTTGTTGAGTTAGGGAATATGCGAATGACCCATTTATCTGTACAAAATGCTTTGAAGATTTCACAAACAGAATATATTGCTATTTATATATGTATTGGTTTGTAATTTCTATATGAAATCGAATGACTATATGTATGAGTTTGTGATTTCTATCTGTAATTGTACGTCATGTCTTTGTCTTTATCGTGTCTGTGCCAATTATCTATGTTGTTATTAATCTCACAAAGGAGGAAATAAAGATGGGTTGATTCATATAAACCGTATTTTGGCATGATCGAAATTATATTTACTTCACAAAGTCTTTCTTCTCTGTTCGTACCATTATTGCGATGCCTATCTTCCCACATGTCATCCCTGTATTGTACATTAAAAAATCACAATTCAATAATAAGGTCGTACTTTAATTTAATTCAAACTCAAAAAGCCAATTGTCGAAAGGCGCAATGTAGAAAAAATGTTCATATTACACGTAGTCATTTATTTTGGGACCTTAGTCTCCATGTGCTGTGTACAATGCAGTGTAGTGTCTGCGTTTATGAGTGAACTGTGTCCATTATTTAGATTTAAAATATTAGCAAGGTTGTAGATTAAATCTCTATTTACTGCATTGTACACATTCAAATGTAACTCTTTGCTGATTAATGTCTCCAATTTGTTCATTTAATTCGCTATGATAACATTTTATACTCATTTTCTTTCAGCAATCCTTGTATCTATTGTTTCGTTTTCCATATCCTATATCGACTTTCTGTGTTATATTTGTAACAGTTTATAACTGAATTTATAATTTATTTTGAAATTTTATTACATTTACTTCCAGATGTCAAGTGAACGTTGTTTTGAAAAGTGCCTCTTCAAAACCCATGTATCTTCATCCTGTAAAACTTTTACTGTAGTTTTCTTCATCCGTGTCGTGTAAAACCTCGTTTCATATCGACTCATTTTTCACTAATGTTTTGGTAATTATTTGCTACTGAAGGTCTACATGTGTTAAAATTGTACACGTGAGAATATTGTCACGGAAAACGTATATATGTTTGAGCAATTGCTATAATTTAATTTCTTGAATAAAAATTTACAGGGGTTGAAATGTCCTCGTAAATGCATCACCAATTACGTGATTTTCGCAACCAATTGTCTTATCTAAGATGTATTATACAAGCTGGTTGTAGACTACAAATGGATTTTTCACCTTTTGAAACGGTATTGAACAGTATAATCTAAAGCATAACTGTGTTTCTATACATTTCCTCGATAATATAGGTTACAATGTTAGGACTTTTCCTGTATTTGAGTCATCCCATGACGTTTTAATGCGTATAATATATTTTTGTTTACTTGACATATATGTAATTTTCCATCTGCTGTTTCATACATAATGCATATCTTGACTCCTTTAGGTTCTAATGAACCGTGTTACCCTTGCCACCCACTGAAAAATCATTATTTGTTTTGGATAAAGTCAAACGTTTCATGTTCCGCAAAGATTCTATCTATCTAACCTTCTTCAATTTTCTCCATATGATCTGTCTTCTCGATAAAATCTGTTGTCTCTATAAGACCTGTCGTCTCCATAGGAGAGTTGTGTGCTTTTGGTACATCATTTTCATGACAACATTTTCAGTTAGATTTCAAGTGTTAAATGATTCCTCATATGCTTTATATTTAACGAATACATTTGTCTTGTTCATATGGTTTTAAAATAACTTTACTTTGTATGTGCGGTCGTTTTTTTTGACATAAATCTATATCTCTTGTTCATAAAACTTGTCCATAGTATCAACTCCATTCAAATTCTCTTGTTGACCGGAAAACCTGAGTTTGTCTGATGTTAAAGATGTTATCAATACAGGTTGAAAGATAGGTCTTTTTCAAATATTTGTGTTTTGAAGTTCATATTTTTTAATTGATTTTAAAAGTTTTTTGTTTCAAATCTGTTGGTCGTGAAATATTCGAAATAATGATCCATACTTTTGTCTCGTTTTCTCAACTTGCTTACTTCAACTGGAATCATGTCTATTGATGTGTAATGAAGGCTTGCTTACTTCAACTGGAATCTTGTCTATTGATGTGTAATGAAGGCTTGCTTACTTCAACTGGAATCATGTCTATTGATGTGTAATGAAGGCTTGCTTACTTCAACTGGAATCATGTCTACTGATGTGTAATGAAGGTTCGTGAACTGCCGATCCAGACTTATTACAACGCCAACAAATTTGTTGTTTTCATTTGAGAAAAATACTTCTTCATTCTAGTCATAAGGGTTCTGTTTGACCTTCCCACTACAGTTGCATTTATATCTGCGTAAATTGAAAATTATTCTAAGTATTTCGTTCCAAATCAATCATTCATTGTTCCCAAATTTTATTTTCTTCGTCAAAGTTTATCTTTTCGAGATTTCGAAGAGTTCAGTAAAAGCAAGATGTATGCAGTCTCCCAGATTTGCAAAGTCTTCTTTTCATTCCAAGCGTATCTGTCGCCATCAGAACTTATTTGCATCAATGGGTTTTATTTTTCATGTGTTTTTATGCTTGCGTGTCGGCAATTATCACTTCCACTGGTCATCCATGTCACTTACATAAACTCTTTGGTAGCTAAATATTTTCTCGCTTGCTTGTGCAATGTATAAGAAGTCTGTTGATTTAACCATTCACCCATGTCAGATTATTTGTTTGTGCTGTTGTATTTGTTAACCAATTAATTGATATTTGTGTAAGTCACTGGTCTTTCAGGATTATGAACAACCTTCGTTCCAGTCCAAAAACTGAAAATCAAATCGGCCTAGCCTACGTGCAAAAGCGATATTTCTTTCATGTTAAACTCTCTCTCTCTCTTCATATATATATATATATATATATATATATATATATATATATATATATATATATATATATATATAATCTCTGAAAACTTCTGAATTCAATGCTGTATATATTTTGCAATTATTCGTGATACGTCAAATATTTCACACAGTGTTTGCTAATTGTCTTCGTAGTCTGTGTGGATCAGTAATATTTTTATAGTTTTCATTGTGAGATATCGAGTCTATCTTCAGTATGTCTCTACTATATTTGGTCTTGCACGTTTGTAACGTTCTTTTTCATTTTCTTTTACAACAATTTCGAACATATTTAGATGAAATTTAAAAAAATTACTAAGTCAGTTCTATCTATCACCATGCGTCTGATGATAAATCTTTTAAGGTCAAGCAGATTTTGCTTAGCATCGATTTCATATGAGAGTTTATTTATGGACAGTGTTATGTATATTTAACTTAATTGTTTGTTTGTTAGTTTTTAATTTTTTTTTTTCATTTCGTTACATGCTATTGTAATGTAACACTGTATGCGGGACTTGACCTTGTCCAAAACTGAGTTCATTTCTGCTTAATATGATTGACCTTTTTTACTTTTATTTTTTCATTTTATATCAAAAACTAATTCATATCTAAATTATTCTCAATATTTGTGAGCTTAATATCAGGACCATTATTAACAAAAGAAGTAAATATGTTGATTAGGGTTAAAGTTTTGGAGTTTCCTAAGTGAATTTTACAGCTTACGGTTTTGATTTTGTAAACATCAGGATCATTCTAGAAGGTTATTTTCTATTAGGTAATGTTTTTGTTTTAGAAAATGCTAATTGTGACCTGAGATCAAGTAGAGAACTATATAATGTTATGATTGTGAGGATTTTGTCGTTCGTGCTTTAACATCTAGCACTTTTAAGTAGTATTATATATTGTGAGCAGGAGTTTTGGGTTGGACTCTATTCAAGTGATTATTTTCTCTGGAAATACAAAAGTGGTCCGATAAAATTCTTGGATAGAGACATTCACTGGCAGTTATTAGTATTTTCAAACCTGGAATTATATTTCTGTCATTCAACAAAAGACTGTTGACACATCAACACTTCAATAGCTATCACAGACACGTAATCGACTTCAGTTTTGGGATTGTTTTCTGGACTTTACTGAATTTTATTCAGGACTTGAAATCACTAGGACTTGTGTCTGTAATTCTTGGATTATTTTGGAATTTAATTCGCAATACTGTTTGTTGTCTTTTCTCATTTTCACTTTGTATTCTATGGAAATAAATTATTTGTTAAAAAGACTGTTATATTTCACACGTTTCTGTTACTTATTTTAAGACCATAGACTCATAACAGAATATTGGATGCTCGTCTTTGAGATACAAATTTCGCTAACATATTTCAGAAAATTTTGTGTTTGAAATTTTTATTCACCTAGTTTTGGAAAGTTTCTAAATCCCAGGTATTATTTCACATTTAAAAATCTTTAGTAAAATCAACAAGCTTTTTACAATGTCATCTAAAGTGGAAATCTTTATTTCAAATCCTACCCAGGAACATGTAGATTTCATGAAAAAGATGAATTGCTCCAGCTTTTCAGAAAATATGATCTTTCTGAGGCTAAGGCTTCTTTAACGAAGCAAGAAATAAAACATACTTTGGTCCAATATTTGGTGGAAAAGAATGTTTAGGATAAATGTGCTTTGGGTTTGATTAGTAAGTCTGTATCAGATTCTAACATTAACTTAAAGGAATTAAATTTAAAATACAAGATGGAATTAGTATTAAGAAAGCTTGAACTTCAGAAAGATAAAGAGGAAAAACAAATGCAAATGCAATTATATAAAGAGGAAAGAGAGAGGAAAATGCTACTGGAGAGAGACAGACAAATGCAGTTGCAGAAAGAAGAAAAACAAATGCAAAATGCAGTTGGAGAAAGAGGAGTGAGAGAGGCAAATGCAAATGCAAATGCAAAAAGAGAAGGAAGAGGAGCATTTCAGTTTAGATTTAAAGAATTAGAGCTGGCAAGTGAAAAGCACTTCCACACTTTACATACAGATTCAAGTTCTGATGGGGGGCCCCGAGTGGCCGAGTGGTCTAAAGCGCTCACCGTTACGGATCACTGCCATCTCACCTCTGTCTGCGTGAGTTCGAGTCTCAGGCTCGGCTAACGTGGGCACGTGAGAAAGCATGCCAGTAGCTTCTCGTGGGTCGGTGGTTCTTCCCGGGGTTTTCCAGGGTTCTTCCTCCACCAATTATACTGGCCGCCATGTATAGCCTATCTTGTGCTGAAAAATGGCGTTAAACCCTACAACAACAACAACAACAACAACAACAACAAGTTTTGATGTTACAAAGAATATTAGGTTAGTGCCCCCTTTTAGAGAAAAAGAAATAGATAAATATTTTCCTCATTTTGAAAACAATGCTGAAAATTCAAAATGGCCAAGGGAGCATTGGACTCCGTTATTACAGAGTGCACTTTTTGGCAGCCCGAGACATCTGTGCTTCACTGTCAGTACATCAAAGTACTGACTATGATCTGGTTAAGGAATGCATCTTAAAGAGTTACGAGTTAGTCCCTGGGGCTTACCAACAAAAATTCAGGAACTATAAAAATGAAGCTGGACAAACACATGTCGAATTTGCAAGAGAAAAAGAGCAGTTATTTGATAGGTGGTGCTTAGCTAAGAAAGTTGATCAAGATTACGAAAATCTAAGACAACTCATATTACTTGAAGAGTTCAAGAATTGCGTCCATAGTGACGTTAAGACTTATCTTGATGAGCATAAGGTCGAAACTCTAGAAGATGCTGCACGTACTGATGACGATTATTCCTTAGCTCATAAAGTGCTTTTGTAAGTAGGTCTTCCACTCAGCAGTCTTCTGGTAAAAAGTATTTCAGCCTAATACGAGCCCATCTAAATTTCAATCTGACACAACTTTTAGAATCAAGTTTCTGATAAGGTTGATCAGAAGTCCTTATCTCTTCCTACGTGTACCTATTGCAAGAAGAAAGGACACATTATTTCTGATTGCTACAAATTGAAAAATAAGCAACAGAATCAAGTCAGACCTATTCCAAATGCTCTTATTTCTACGAGGTCAAGGTCGTGGTCATGTATTGAAAGCAATACATTTGTTGGGTCTAATAAACCCAAGCCTGATTTTATTATGGAGAATTATGAACCATTCATGTCGAATGGTTCTTTATCACTCAAGTGTGATTCGGCCAATCCTATCCCTATTAAAATTTTAAGGGACACGGGAGCTTCTCATAGTCTTTTATTATCAGGTACTTTACCTTTTTCAGAGAAGTCTTCTTGTAATGAGAGTGTTCTTATTCAGGGAGTAGAGTGCAGCTTTGTTAATGTTCTTCTCCATTGTGTAAATTTGTCATCAGATTCTGTCTCAGGACCCGTGACAGTCGGAACGGTGTATTGTTTACCAATTGAGGGCGTTCATTTACTACTAGGCAATAACCTAGCTGGAGATAAGGTTGTGGTTAATCCACTTGTAACTGATCCTATTGAAAAAGAGTTCCCTGATTGATACTCAGCTTGTGCATTTACTAGAGCTATGGCAAAGAAAGCTCTTGAGAATGATGTTGATCAGGAAAGTATTCCTTTAACTGACACATGTATTGGTCAGGTTTTGATGAGGTCACATTTACTCCTCGTATGGAGCAATCAAAGGGTATTGATCTCAGTGATCCTCTTTTAACTATTCATTCCCCTTTTCTAATCAGGGTGACAAACGACAATTACTTGTCGTCGAAGATGAAAAGGATCCTGAGATCTCCTGTTTGTTTCAAATGGCCATTAGTGAAACTGAAGCCACATAAATACCTGTTTGTTATTTCATTAAAAATAGGATTTCTATGAGAAAATGGAGACCACCTGAGGTACCTGCTAGTGATGAGTGGTCAGTGAACTATCAGATTGTAGTTCCAAAATCGTACAGACAGGAAATTCCTTGTCTGACGCATGTAATTCCTTTGGCTGGTCATTTAGGGTTTAATAAGACTTATCACAAGATCTTGACTCGCTTCTATTTGCCAAAAATTAAAGCTGATGTTTGTAAATACTGCAGATCTTGTCACACTTGTCAAATGGTAGGAAAACCCAATCAGAATATAACTAAGGCGGCTCATCTGCAGCCTATTCCTGCATTTGACGAGCCATTTAGCAGAATAATGGTAGATTGTGTCGGTCCCCTACCTAAGACCAAGTCAGGTAACCAATGCTTCTTGACTTTAATGTGTGCATCAACACGATTCTCAGAAGCAATTCCTCCGAGGAATATCAAAACTAAAAAATAGTTAAATCATACACACCAGTCTGATCAAGGGTCAAATTTTAAGGCTGGAATTTTCCAGCAAATTATGTACTAATTAGGCATCAATCAATTCAAGTCTTCTGCCTATCACCCTGAGAACGAAGGGGCTTTATAAATATTTTATCAAACTGTAACGTTTTCTTGCTCCAAATAAGGGCAACATTTTCATTAAAATAAAGGTTCGTCACAGCCTAGCACCTGACCAAAAGAAAACTAAGTCAGGATAAGTAAAATATAGTAGATTTATTTTCTACAAACATTGGAATCACACAGTACATACAATTATATTATATATGTATATATATATTGTTTTGCCCATCTATGGGTATTGACATATACCCAATACTGGAGAAATGTACAAGTTTACAATGATTTTAAATTACTCCACAATTTCTACAATACAAAACATTTCATATTTGTGGCTTAGTAATTCCCTTACTTTACTTCTTGGCACATGCATACATTAATACATATATTATATTTTCTTTGGGACTGTTACCCAGGATTGGAGAGAAGATTTTAGAAGTATGTCTCCATACATGGAGAAATATGGTAATTTGGAATGTATTTCCAAACAGGATAAATTTATAGTTCATCTAACATTGCTATGGGTGGTTTTAATCCAATTTCAGTGTTACCTGAAGCATTCCCATAGCCATGGTTTGTGCTTTTGTTTCTTTTGTTACAACCGCTCAAGTCGGTGTTTCAATGTGTGAAATGTGTCGATGCTGACGTATTTATATACAAATACGGTAGCTAATGGAAACTCAGTCAGTCAATGAAAACGCGTAACTCATCCCGCTTCGTGACGTAATTTCAATACCTCCACACTGGAAAGTGTGGTACTGAAATGACATCGCGAGTCGGAATGCAGCTGAGTTAAAAGAATTAAGCATGTTAATCAAAGAATCATAATGGAGATACGTTGATATTTAAGAAAGTATGCATCAAGGTAACTAAATATAGTAATGTCAAGACATGGCATGTTTAATGTGTTTCAAAAACGTACCTCAAGCGTGGCAAGCTTCCATAGCGTGACAGCCTTCGGTTACGTGAGGGAATCTTCGTTCTTCTCTCCATCACGACAACTCGAGAGGGAAGGATGTATTTGCGTGACTTTATTAGGAAATGAGGACAGTTGAAAAGAAAGTAAATGATTTAAGTTATATCATAAATACTCATGGGAGGCGAAAACAAAATGAACTTTGCCGTATAAATATGTTAAAGGAGTACGTTGAGAGAAATAACCAGGTTAATCATGCAATTAATTTAGTTGTACCTGTCCCACACACTGAAGATTTAAGTGATGGAATGCAATCGGACTCTATTGATTTTGGAATAACAAATCTTCGAAATTCAGAAATTATGAATAATCTGGACCAGAAACTTTCACATTTGCAACAACAAGAAAAGAATGAACTAAAACAGTTATTACATGAATATGAACACTTATTTCCAGATGTTCCTACGAGAACAAATAAAATCTACCATGACGTTGAAATTTTAAATCCCACACCTGTGAAACAACACCCGTACAGGATGAACCCTCTCAAACAGGAATGTTTGAAAAAAGAAATTCGGTATTTGCTGGAGAATGAAGACAAAGACTTTCCGTAAATTGAGTGAAAACAAAATTATAAGTGTAATATTCAGACGTCGTCATTACTGCCTAAGGGATTGACAGCGACTATTTTATTTTAGCTTTGAATGTTTTAATTTGTTAAATCCTTTTTCTTTTTTTCAGACTCTTTCCTCATTATTATTTTTGACATTTACGGACATTTGTGAAGTTTTCCACAAAAAGCATGTGTTATGTTTATTTAATGCTTGTTAGCTGGATTTTGTTTATTATTTTTATTTCATTATATGCTATGGATAATTTTATTTTGGACTTGACCGTGTCCAAAAACAAGTTCATTTTCTACCTGACCGAATCATAGATTTTTTAAATTCTATAAGCAGCTAATACATAGCTATTTTTCACAATGAGTATGATTTAACTATTAGATTATTATCTTCGCCTGAATCAAGGACATTGTGTTTACCCTGTTCTTTATTATAATTTTAGTAATAGACTTCTAATTATAACTAAGATTTTATCTCGTAAACATTTGGAACCTTCCAGGATGAAATTTTCCATTAGGTAATACTTTTTGATAGAAAATGATAATTGTGACATGAGGTCAAGGAGAGAACTATATAATCTTGTTATTTTCGAGATATTATTCGTTCGTGCTATATAATCATGAGGCAGAATCATTGTTGTGTCCAGTATTTCTTTTGGGATGGAATTTATTTATTCAGATTATTTAATTCAAGTGATTCTTCTATAGAAATACAAAGGGATCAAAATTTACATTCTTTGAAGCAGTGACATGGAATTATAGTGAAACTTCAAATAAGGACATAGTCTTGGATTTTAGTATTGCGATTGAAACAAAAAAATGTTGGCACGTCACTACGACACAGGCCACCACAGGCACATCAACACTTCTAGCATTGGATTTATTTTGGATTACCACTAAAGTTTATTCAGCACTTGAAATTTTAAGACTTGTTTTAGAAGTTTTAGAATTATGTGGGATTTAATTTGTAATACGGTAAGTTCCTTTACATTTCTCACTTTGTATTCTCGGGAACTAAATTATTTGCTGAATTTTACAAATCTGGTGGCTTCTCACTCTTTTTTATTACTCATGTTAAGAGCATAGATTCGTAATGCATGAAAGGCTTGAAGGTCGCATTTAAAATATATTTTCCCACCTATTACATTGGAGTACCTCCGAAATTCATCAATAAAATAGCATCATTGGGTAATAAATTTTGGGACCACACTTACACAGGTGCTCTCGTCCTCACTAGGTAAACTTTTGTTTTAAGGTCGGAGAAACTTCAATAAAATTACAAAACGGCACAAAGTATCTTCATAATTCTTTCTTTAGGTTCAAAATGAAATTATTACTTGCATTACATTTTATATTGTTTCTTTTCGGGGTGTGGGGTGTGGGACAGTTTAAATAAAACTGGAGAAAATTCGAACAAAGGCTGTCAAAATCAGTCTTGTCCTTTCCAGGGTACCTCTACTCTAAGGATCCCCAAACTGGTCATGTCTATCGCTATTGCGTTAAGCGTTATACCACGTAACGAAACTCAGTATACATGATTATCGACTTTTCCTTTGCGTGTTACTATTTAAAACTGAAATGAAATTGTTGGTTTTCTGGAATTTCAGCTTCTATGCATTGTTGATTTTCTTCGTATTTTAGACGGAGTTCCGTTCTACTTGTACCATCAAGAAACTCGTTTACAACGCTTACTTCTCCATAGACATTTTTGCGTCTAATTTTAATTGATTCTCAGTATTCATGGAACATTTCAAGTACGTGTTGGCAATCGCTGACTAATATTGTTACCAAGCATATGTATCCATAACGCAAACAGCTGCAGCAGAGTCGAATCTTCTGATATGATTCAATATTTATTATTTTTTAGCAAACTGTTCCTCGTCGAAATAACTGTTCAAATGCACCAGATCACTATGGACTACTTTATTGATTTTTCTTCTGAAATAGTCCCCTTCATTTTTTCTTACAAGAGCTACAGATCATAATTATTTAGGAAAACCAGGCGATACAAGTTCTATATTTCTTATTTTCAGGTGCAAGTTGTGCCTCTTGAATGTATAACTAATGAAGTATCTTTCAAACGTCTTCAATAATCCTATAAAAAGGAGACACCCTTTGTCTTAAATAATCATGCAAAAATGGAGACACCCTTTTCTTGTATAATCTTGTATAAAAAGTAGATACTCTGTTTCTTCAATAATCCTAGCATAAAGAGTATATACTCCTGTCTTCATTAATCCTGCATAAAAGGGAGACACTCTATTTCTTGAATAATCCTGTATCTAAACTGATAGCATTTTCTTCAATACCCGTGCATAAAAAGGAGATATATTTTGCCTAGAATAATCCTGTATGAAAAGTGACAATGTTTGTCTTCAGTAATGCTGTATACAAAGGACACTTTCTTTGTCTTGAATAACCTTTTAGACAAAAAAGACAATCTTTGCCTCCAAAAACAGACACCCTTAATCTTCAATAATTCTGTAGAAAAATGAGACATTGTCTTGGATAATCCCGTATAAAAAAGCACCATTTGTAAATTCTTTTGCTAAACAGTCTGGTTGAATGAAATATCAATAACTGATATCTGATATAACATTTTAGTTTATTAAAATTTGCACAATTTTATATACAGTAACTTGTGCACTTTAATTAATAAAATAAAGCTAATCAAGTATAATAGATGTATTTTCTGATGAAACATATAGTGATGTGATTTGTCAAAACATGTACGGACCGCTCCGGTGGCCTAGTGGTTAGAGCGTCCGCCTCGGATGCGGGAGGTCGCGGGTTCGAACCCCGGCCGAGTCATATCAAACACTTTTAAAACTAGTATTAACAGCTGCCTCGCTAGGCGCTCAGCATTAAGAGGCTATTGTTAAGACTGGTCGGCCTGGTGTCAGGATAATGTGACTGGGTGGGACATCATTCTACATGTCTGCGGCATTATGCCCCAGTGCATCACTATAAACTGCAGATATGGTAGCGATTTGACTGAAAAATTGTTAAAGCTACGTTAAAAATCCCCCCCCCCCAAAAAAAAACATGCACGACTCGCTTGACAGTAAATATGTTAGTCAAAAGTATATGCACTCAACCAATAACAGGTCTAAACATATTAAGTCATATAGTCTAGTCGGAAGGTTTTTCTATCCTAAATACATTTATATATTCTGTGTTGGGACATGACTACAGACTCAAAGATTTTCATAAATCGCAAAACGAAAAGCATTTAAGAAAAAACAGAGCGAATCTGGAATAGGCTTGAATTAGCGTTATGTTAGAATAGCAGGATCAGCTAGCAATAGCAGGAAGTCTAATGACTGAAGAAGTCGTATATATTGAAAAGCTCTATAGCAAATTGTATACAATGCCTACTGAAAGTGTATTTCTCTGATAATAAAAGGAAATAGGAATCATCTAAAACTATCATCTTCTTGATCATATGGTAATAAGTATTAGCTCATAGCATTGAAAGTTCCGTTTGACATCTATTGTACTGTTAACATTTGGTTTTGGTTGGTATCGAAATTCTGCAAACAAATATGATTGAGATTATGTTTTTACTGCATACATGCCAGTGATGAACAAATAACAACTCTTCAGTGAGTGTAAACTTGCACGATGTTGTCGGAATATACATTTTAATGTCTGAGCTGTCAGTCATTGCCTTTATTATGTATATAAATCACAGAGTTCATTAAAAGAATACCACTTTACCACTTTATAAATGATAACGTGTGAATAAATCATTGCAACGCTAGGATTCCATGTTCAGACTGGGTTGTTCGCTTGTCTTCTTTTGAAGAAAATAGGTTATATAAATAACATAACAGCATGCTTCTCAAGTACAAATTCCAAACCGTGCACACGTGATCCAAGATCTTTTTCATACATTAAAAGATTCCTCTATTGACTTGCCGTTATATAATTTACCATAGAAAAGATAAACAAAATGAACACGTTGCCCAAATAAATATGGTTTTAATTTTCTTTAATAGTTTCAGCGCGGAAATATTTCAATAGAACGTTCGAGCATTTTTATGACTAACTGTCCCGTACAATTGTAAATCCTCTAGCTATGCATTCTTGCGCATGCGCTCCGAATTTGCACATTTATGCCGCGACGTCTTCAGAACTTTAGTTTTACAGAGAGCGTTACTGTATTATTGTACCTTAATTACACTTGCTGATGAGTATTATTGAAAGTTTAATCTAGAGGATTATCGTTCTTACAGACAATAGTCCGATCAGTATTTATTTCAATGCTTTTTGTACCTGATATCCCTCAGTTGCAGCTGGACTACTTGTCTATAAAAGGGACAGTAAACACGTTAAAAGTTCCGAAAAATGTATATGTGTGTCTTGAAGCAGATATATATTCAAAAGTAATGTTTTTATTAGAAAATTGCATGCCTCTAAGTATGAAAAATAATTATACAAAACAAATGTCACTTCACTGTGCATAATTTCTCCGATTGTACATCTGAAGCATCCTATGCCTTTTTGATAGTATAATAGATACCAAAAATAATTTATTTGTTCATGATTAAATGCATAAAGGACATGAGATTATGTATACAAAAACTGATATAAAGGACTTATCTTTACAAACTTTTTTCTGCATTTTGTGCGCATCGGATGTGTAAATAATAAAATTCTGTTTGCATTTTAAATGATCTTTGATTATTTACACTCCTAGTTTGCTTACTCTCGTTCATTCATTCAATCATTCCATCTTTATTTCCTCCTTTCGGAGATAAATAACATAGAAAATTGGTACAGACACGAGAATGAAAAGGACAAGACGTACATTTATATATAAATCACAAACTCGTACATATAAGCATACAACCACACATAGAAATTACATATTCATACATGTATAAATAGGGATAATTTTTTATGTGGAATTCGGATAGTATGTTTTCTACCAATAAAATGGATCATTCTTTTTTCTCTGACTCAGTATAATATATGAGGTACACAATACAATTATTAAATCTAAGATCGCGCAGAGATGTCACATCAAAATTTATGAGCAGTTATATAGCTACGTAATAAAAACTGTGCAGTCAGGTTATCCGTGAGGTAACCCAGAGGGATAATTTCGAGTTAATTCCTTCATTTGTCGTTGTTTCGTTAGTTAGACCTAAATCGTCGCAAGCTAATAAACATTTATATTAGTTACAAAATTCATGTAGGCTTCCTGCAGAAAATATAGCAGCGGACATAAAATTTATGTAGACGTCATTGTCCTTCAGTACACAGGTGTATGTCAATTCCCTTCCTAGTAATTGCTCAACAAACTCTTCGTCAGATATATTATGAAGATATACACCAAATACAATACCAAAATTATTGATAATATGCCACAAATGCAAATCCCTCATTCTCTGAGTTTTTGAAGAAGATAAGCATGTGAGTAATAACATCACTATATGCAGTATTACAATGTTGGCAAGTTGTTGTTGTTGTTGTTGTTGTTGTTGTAGGGTTTAACGCCATTTTTCAGCACAAGATAGGCTATACATGGCGGCCAGTATTAATGGTGGAAGAAGAACCCGGAAAAACCCCGGAAAGAACCACCGACCCACGAGAAGCTACTGGCAGGCTTTCTCACATACCCACATTGGCTGAATCCGAGACTCGAACCCACGCAGACAGAGGTGAGATGGCAGTGATCCGTAACGGAGAGCGCTTTAGACCACTAGGCCACTCGGGGCCCCCAATGTTGGCAAGTATGTAGTATCATACTGTATGGAGTTACCGGAAACCTGGCCAAAATGTTGACCAGTTTAAGCTCTTTGCTTGACCTAGGTATTTGCCACAAAATGGCAGGTCTAATGGAATGATGTATATTTTTTAATCTTTGAAAAAAAGGATCATTAAAGTACATGTGCATAAAGCGATTATTCTCATATTCATTTATGGTGTATTATACAATGTGCTTTCATTTTTTCTTAGCCGGAAATGTCTTATTTTGTACAAAAATATAAATAAAGTCTTTCAAGTCGTATTTGTGAAGAATTCTATATACATCGGGAATAAATCTCATTTGTTTCATACGGTCATTCCTGCAAAGTAAAAGGTATACAATCTCATTAAAGATATTCTTTTAGACAACGTATTCTCAGGCATATGACATAATTTGCAAAGGAAATATTAGTTTTCTTTTATCAGTTTCATGGACAATTCGGTTCAGTCCATGCATGCTTTCGCTCATTGCAGACCTGATCTTACGAGAACATTCTTGAAAGTGCTTAACACATTGATGCTGAAATACGTCTAATCTTTTAATGTCTTTCGATCCAATCTTTGACCAAACCTCGCAACCATGAAACACTTTTGGAATAACAATTTTCTTATATAGACTTGTAGTGGTTAAGGGGTTTAATTTACATTCCGTTTTCCCAATCCCGATAAGAGAATATAATAATTTTCTTCCTTTTGTACATGACTTTTCCACTTTTGCTACGCAGCTCATGTCAGCGCTCATAGGGATACCTACGTGTTCGGTAGATTGGGAAATCGGAATAAAGTGTGGGCAATTTTTTCACTGAAAATTGCAATCTCTCTTTGTCTGTTTCGTTTGAAGATGATAATGCAACTCTTGTTGTCATTGATTTTAAAATTCCAATTTACTGAGTACAAATGAGTAATATCAAGCATTGTTTGTAAATGAGCAGGGGTTGTCGTTATGAGGGCGATATCATCAGCCAACGTAGGGTTCCCAGAAGAAATTGATCCTATGGTTAGTCCTAATTTGTAATCTTCTAACAACTTTAATAAATCATTAACATGTACCAGATATAGAAACGTGGAAAGCACTCCGCCTTGTCGGACACCTTGTCTGATTGGTAAAGGTTCAGATTTAGTGCCATTTATAGTAACAATGCTATAGATATTAGAGTATGATTCTATAATTACAGTGAATAGTTTGTCAGAAATTTCCAACAGGGAAAGCTTTATGAAAAGACCCTCGTGCCATACAGTGTCAGATGCCTTCCTTATGTCATAGACTTTTGATTCTAATTCCAGATTAGCGAAGATAGCTTCATGTAAGTTAAACGATGCCGTTATGCAGCTCAATACATTTTGGAAGCCCTGCTGTTGATTATTAGGAAAATTAAACATATTTAGCATATTTGTTTTGTACCATGAATTAAGTCTAATATATACACATGTTTCAAATAGTTTATACAAAACAGGTAGTAAAGATACAGCCCTGTAGTTGTCGGTGTCATTTTTACATTTTCCTCCATCTTTGTAGATTGGCACAATTATGCCAACTTTCCAGTCTAATGGTGCATAACAATGTCTTAGTATTGCATTGAATAAATTTATAATAGTTTCTATCAGTTTTCAGCCCCCATATCTTATATGCTCCTTCTGTACACCATCTATCCCCGGTGTTTTATGGATGATGCTATTTCAATAAAATGTAAATTCTGCATTTAGAACGAAGTCTTTAAGGTCGGTTTCTTTATTCATCGTAGGGTTATTGAATGAAGTATTGAATGAAGTATTGCATGAAGTACTAAATGAAGTATTATCTGGTGTGTTAAGGTGTTTAAAATATCTGGCAAATAAGTTAGCTATCTCTTGTGGACTGGATGCTGTTTCTCCATCAAATTTTTTAGTTCGAAACAACTTTTAAAGTTTCTTCACCTATTACGTTGTTTACTGTACAATTTCCAGAATAGTCTAATATCCAATTCTGCTGCTTCATCTGTATCACTAAACACGCTTTCTTCGTATGCATTCATAGCCTGTTCTTGATTTTTGTTAAAAATTCTCTCTTGGCATCCTTATATTGTTTGTAGGTGACATGCCCTGGCCCCCTGGGTCTCCGATTTACAATCCATACCCTTCTAAACTGTCTAGCCCTTGCATGTGCTTCATGGACATCCTTTGACCATTAAGGCTTGGTACATGGATTATAAGTCTTTTTACGGATATTATGTATTGCGGCCTCTTTTATAAGAACCGCGTGTATATTATTTAATTCTTCTATTTTTCTTGGAGTTAACGGGACGGAATATAATAATTCATTTATTCCTTTGTCAACCTCTAGCTGATAAGAGATAAGCCTTTTTGTGTCAGATGTGTGACATGAAGGGAAGGATATATCGGGAGCATCGGAATACCTAGCGACTGGGACAGAGAGGTTACTGTACATGGTGATCTGATCCCAAACATGTATCATGATTTGCAAAGATTTCGCAGTCATTAACGTATTGAAGCAAACTTCTACCAACAATAATATGGGCAAGAGTTGTTTTAAGAGGCTCAAATGTGTAACACAATCCCTTGTTCAAGTTTGTTTTGTTTAGGACCACTAAAATGTTTTTGTTAATAAGATTTGTTAGTAACTGGCTTTTGTACCGTGCGCACCAAGGTTGGGAAATTTCGTCATATCTGCCATTAAAGTCTCCAAAGAGTATTACTTCGCCAACTGAAGCATAATATTCGAACAATGACTCCAGAATGTCAATACATTTTTGGTAGAAATAAAAGTTGTCATCGGCAGGAAGATAAGCGCAAAATACGAAAAGTGGCATTTTTGAGGTCATGTTCAGTTCAAATCCTACGATTCGGTCGTTACCACAATCTAGTTGTTTAATAGAATATGCAAGCTTTTTCTTATACATTACTGCCACACCGCTTTTTCGACTTTTAGTATTAAAGTCATACTCACTGTTATCCACTTTAGTGTAGCTTGTATAATTATCGTGTAATGTATTCAAGAATATTTCTGAATGACTTGTTAACTTGTGTTCACACATGACTGCAATATCGGTATCTAATAGATCTGGTAAATTATATACACAGAGTGCAGAGGACATTATGCCCCTTTTGATCCAAGAAAATAAATTAAGACCATTATCAGACATCAGAATAAGAAACAAAATAAAAAGTGGCAAGGTCACAACTTGCTTGAATTTGAGTTTGAGTAGCACAGTAACAACATAACAACATACTAACAAAATATTACCACTCACCCTGAGCATCACAATATCTTCTTTGCTGATATTTCTCATATTATAGTCACAAAGGTCATCATGTTCATTGTCATAGTCATGGTCATCGACATCATATTCATTATTTCTGTTGCTTCTTTCACCTTATAAATTTGAGTTTCTGTAATGATAATTATTATACCTATCTGAACCAGACGGTCTCTTTCCTCTGAACATGTTTTCTTTGTCATATCTTGAACGAAGCTGGTTTCGTGTCATCAACGTCTCACAGGTTACACAGCTCGGCCAAATAAAATCTGGATTTTCTACAATTCCTGACTCCTCAGCAGGAATGTTTATCCTAACAATGATATTTCTACCATTCCTTCTCCGAAAAATTCATATTGTTGTGGGATGTAACCCTTTGTTTACCAGATACGACAATATTCCGGATCGTGAAGTTCTGCAATCAATGTTTCCCAGAAAAAATATCGCACAGTTTTGCGCCGTGTTACACCAATGAATAGTTGATCATCTTCATTGCGATTAGTCTGATTCACATTTTTCCCATTTGTATCGAATATTTCACGCCTATCGTTGCTTTATTTTCTTGCGTTGTTATTGTATTAAGTGAAGTGTGTTTTTCTTTTGTTTGGGAACCATCTATATGTGTGTAAGACTGACTAACAATGTCCTTCCTGTTGGTTATTCTTGTATGGATTGCGTATGTTTGGTTACATCTGTTTACAGACATGTTGGTAAAGGGCGTTCTACCCGTGTCTAACAGTATCTTCGCCAGACTGAAATTACCGAAATTACCTGACTTATGCAGTGATTTTAAATTACCCTTAACAGCCTGTGCATACGTAGGAGACATATGCTCGACTTCACTGATTTGGACAGGCGAGTTGTTAGTCGTGATAGAAGTCATCAACGCATGAGAGCCCGTGCCATCTGCAGGGATAACTTTATTTTTGTGTGATTTTGTCCACTTCATGAGTTGGTAAGTTTGCCATTTCATTGGTTTAGCTTTTTTTGGAGAATGTTTTGTATTTGATGACATCTGAGACACTTTTCTTGACAATTTTGAAATAAGTTGTTTCTATCCTTTCCATTCTCACATTGTTTCTAGCTTCATTTACTTCATTGAGGTCATGAAGTCTGCTTGATGCGTATTTCTGGAAAGCATCAAGCACTGTAAGTTTGGCATCAACTTCAGCTTTGAGGTTTTCAAAGTTAGATCTGAGATTGGCGTTTTCCGCTTATAATTTAGTAATCTTTTCGTCACGTACTTGGATAAGTTTTTGCTGTGTTGACTAGATCGCTTTCTAGGTCATTCACTCTCGCAGCAAGAGAATGCTTTACACTCGGCTATCATTAGTTCGTTGGAAGCAAATTCGCTTTTATTACTACTACAAAGTGGGGTTGGAGGTACTCTTGACGAAGTTGTCTTGCAAAATATTTCTTCTATTTCTGAATTGTAACCGTTTAAAAACAAATACAATGCGTAACTATCTCTAGCATACTTTTCCTTACTCGTGCTTTGTTTTGTTGTTTTCCATGAAACTAACGTTTTATTAGGAAATGATTGAACTTATTGATGTAAGCTTGTTTCTGAAGTCGATTGAGTTCGTTGTCAAGGTGCTCAATAGTACTCTGGTCAAAGATATGTGAGCATTGTGATTCAGACTGACAATAGTCATCAGCAAGACTGCACTGGCTGTAATTATCCTTGTCAAGGATATTGCTTGGGTACGATTCGTATCTGTTGTTATCAATGCTTGAATCGGTCCATTCTGGTTGCGAGCAAGAAAATAAACAGGAATCAATGGCCTCAACTCGTGATATGTTTTAGCCTGAGGACTGCTCATGTTGCAATTTATATATGAACACGTTCACGTTGCTAGGTTTCGTAAGCTCAATATAAAGATATTGTAGACATAAACAGTGCATTTGCATATGAATAGAAATGAGGCTCAAAAGGAGCTGGAATGTTCCATCCCTTACTTAAGCGGAATCACTCATAATCGCTTCATTTTTTACACACATAATGAAGATACCAATATTAAAGTTGCAGTAAACCCCCCAAATTAGGTAATAATTTAGCTGTATATAGTAGAATTTTACGACACTTCATGAGCTCACGGAAACACGACTTGAGGCAAGCTCATTATACCGCCATTCTTTTAGGAGTACCCCTAATAATTGTATTCTGTTAGAGCAGCGTAAGGAACTCTCACATCCGTTTTACGCGCGTCTTAATCAGTATCTTAGAGAATCAACCTTTCGAGGCATTATTAAAGAGACAAACGAATGTCCAGTTTGAAAGAAGGGCGATCCTTCCATCGTATCTAATAACACACCAATATCGCTTCTCAATACTGTCAGCAAGGTTTATGAGAGACTGATGTTTAAGCACATATTCAGCCACTTCTATGAAAATAACATTCGTACACTTTTCCAGTCTGGTTTTATTTCTAGAAGATATGTTCTCCAAAGCAATATAAGGAAACTAGAGTTGTGTTTTGCGACGAGCGTGGCATTAAAGACTTGTTCGCAAACTGAAAGCTACTAGTATCACAGGAAGCTTATAAAAAGGTTCTCTAGCTATCTCAAAGGCAGAAGACAACAAGTAATATTTCCGGTTGTATTTTCAGAGTGGAGATGTATTAGAACTGGAAGGCCCCAATGATCCATTTTAGATTCCTCACGTTTCTGGATATACATAAATGATATTTTTTTTTATGATATAAACTCCAATATAAGTTTATTTGAAGACTATACAAATCTCTAATCAAGTCGTATACGCTCATAACCTCAACTCTGACTTGGAAAAATATATATTTGTGGCAAATAATTCGCTTGGATCTTCAATCCTTCTACAACTAAATCTCTGACAATTTCTAGGAAACTTAATAAACCCTTCCATCCACCACTATATATGCTGAACCCAAAAATAACTGAAGTTGATGAGCACAAACATATTGGTGATTTTCTCTCACAAGACTGATCAGTGTACAAATAAATAGATTATATAAAGGAATTTCAAGGTCCAGAATTAAATAATGTAATGCGTAAACTGAAATTCCAACTTGACAGGAAATCTTTATGAATTATATTTACATCTGTTATACGACCCGTTCTGAAATATGGTAATGTGGTTTGGGTCAACTGCACATTATTCGAGAAAAGAGAAATAGAACAAATTCAAAAGGATGTTGCCAGAATTGTGACAGATGCAGCAAAATTAGTGTCCATTGAATTAGTATGCCAAGAAATAGGGTGAGAAAGTCTTGAATCTTGACGTAAAAAAGCCCCAAAACAAAACAAGAAACAACCAACCAACAAACAAAGAAACTAACAAACAAACATACAACCCCCTTCCCCAATAAAAAACTTACAGTCTGGTATAAAACATCGTTATTACTCGCTATGACTTACGTAATGTACAGTCTGGAACAAGTCTTGATTACAACTCGTTTCTTACTTGGACCATTGGACAATAGATTACATTTATCTATTGAATCTCGTCAAATATACTCCATTAACAACTTTAAAAGCTCATTATATACTCGCGACACTTATGTTCTTGGACACTTTTATTGGGTAAAGGAAATTTCAAACTCTTCATGCCCGGCTTATAACAAATTCCAATTTCAAAATTTATTTCATCATCATCATCATCATCATCAATACCTTAACCCAAGAGGTCGTTGGGGCACCACAGTTGACTTTGCAACCACTCCTTAATATTGTCTTCCCACCTCTTTTTCTGTCTGCCTCTTCTTCTGCACCCTAGCACTGTGCCTTGCAAGATCGTTTCTGCCAGTCCAGTTGATCGTGAGACATGACCGTACCACTTCAGTTTGCGCTTTTTAACTGTGGTCAAGAGGTCTTCATAGGATCCGATGGCTCGTTGGATCCTGTTGTGGACTTCTTTGTTCGTTACATGGTCAATGTATGAGATGCTCAAGATCTTGCAGTAGCATCTCATTTCGAAGGTTTGAATCTTTCTTTGTAGATCTGATGTGAGCTTCCATGTTTCACGAGCATACAGAAAGATAGATATGACAATCGAGAGCATCAGCATTATTTTGGATCCAAAAGCAATTTTGGTATCTTTCCATATTGGTCTCAACCTTGTTATTGTTGTTGTTATCTGGGCAATCCTGTAAAGTAGTTCTGGTTTGGAGCCCTCGTATGTGATAATTGATCCCAAGAACTTAAAGCTTGTGACTCTTTCCAGCTTCTGTCCACTGACCTTTATTTCTGCACTGATGCCATTGGTGTTTTTTTGTCATCAGTTTGGTTTTCTCGGCGTTAATCTCCATACCGTATGCTGTGGAGATTGTGTCGAGGCGTTCAACCAAGTCAGCCAGTTCTTTTTCATCTCCTGCTAAACCATCAATATCATCTGCGAAGCATAGGTTTGTGAAATTTATTTACAAAGAATATAATTGGATCACAACTTTCTAAATGTACTGAAAAAAGTACACATCAGTACTTTTTATATTGCGTTCATTACCAAGAACAACGCATGGGACTATTTCAATACTCCACATCATAATTTAACTTTAAATACCTTCTTGTGTGATGCTACAACTTTCTACAGAAATGTCTGAAACATTTTAATTGATCATTTTATCATCATTTTAATTTCTTTCTTTCTTTATCCTCGTCTTTCATCGGCTCTCTCGCTATTCATTCTCCTGCTTGGCTCATTGTTAATGTTAATCAAGAGATCCTTTGCTGTGACTAATAAAAAAAAAATTAGTCTTTTGTTACTAAAACGTAATATCATCCACTATATATTCATATATATTTACATTTTTTGTATCGTAAAAGGAGAAGAATATTATATACCTTGGGCTTTCGTTCTAATCCTTTACCTTCTATATTGTATATTTTGTAATCTCGATTTAAAATGTTTATGAAACCAAATGTGTTCAAACTAATATTTTTAAATTCAGGGCGCAATCAATATTTGATTCTTATATCTTCCAGCCAGTTTCCAGAACTGTTATTGTTAATGTCTGATGATATATTCAGGTATGTCTAAAGATGTGTTTCTGCTACAAACATAAATAGATAACGTTTCAATGAATATAAACTGCATTATGTTAATTATGTGTCATTCTTTTTTCATTTGCATCATACTGTAGAAGATAACAATCCCTTTGAAAATATTTTCTATATATTGGAATTTATAATAAGGTTAAAAATATTGCAATAATCTTTGCATTTTATTGCGTAGAACGGGAGTAATAATTAGGTAATTTGTCACAACATAGGCATAACCCACGTAACTTTAGGTGTCAAATTATCTCTCTTGACATGCCCTGTAAAAGCTAAAATATATTGCTTATTTTCGATATCTGCTAATTAAAAGCCGTTAACAATTCATTGTACCGGTTGGCATGCCACCTTTGTAAGGATTAAATAAATTTAAGCTTACTTTAAATGTGATTTTGTGAAGCAAGAGAGGATTCGAGTGGTTATTCGCCCCAGAAATCAGTACAATGATGCAAAATGTATTGCATTAATTCTTTGGCGACCATTTCTTGTCCTTATGTACAAGCCCTATACACGCTGACATAAATATTTAGTGTTGGAGAAATATCTTGTGCAATGATATATGTGAATCAGTTACTGAACATTTCTTCCGTCTGTTTCCCAAGGCAATAGAATAGATTTACGACACGGTACAGGCAAATTGTTCTTAAGCAGTAAAATTAGCTACTTCATTCAACGCCATTGTCATGAGAAATGCATAATGTATCATGGAGAATGTGCAAATGTTAACCTAAAATAATAAAATTTCCATTTCAATATAGCCGTCTTTCGTAACATAGTAATATAACAGAAATGTGTCGTGAAATAATTGTTTTGGATATTATTATCATATATATTTTTATGAAAGATAAAATGAGTTGTAGCTATATATTTCATTATGTATTATCTGTACTACGGATGACATAACTTAGAATATTAGTTCACCAATTTTCAATTTGCATGTGCATCTAGAAGAGGACCAAGAGTTCCTCTTTTCATACTCGTAACTCCATAGATTAGTTCAGAGAACCAATTTTCATTCACAGCATTTTCAGAGGTCGGGTCTCATAAGTAGTTTCTTTAAATATTCGTACCATGCAAACCGGCTTCAGCTGCGCGAAACTAACTTAGTATGAAAATTTATCATCTATTAAAATAAACAACCGATGCATGCAAATCGGTAAAGCAGCAAAAATGCGACATTTCCTTTTATAACAAAATACGGCAGCACGTAGCTTTAACCGTAATAAAACCTGGAAAAGGACTTGCTTGTATTGAAAAAGGAAGTCGGTGCTGAACAGTAATAGCCCTTTGTGGCGGATTTAAACTGATTCTTCGAAACCAAGAATAATCTTTTTGGAACAATGACTGCCTACTGAAGGACTCATTTCCACCAAAACACTGTCTCTAAGAATCATCCAGTCCACAAATTACATGTAGTAATAATTCATAGAACGATAAGAGCAATCAAACGATTTAACCTTCTACGATAGCATTAAATGCTTATGTTATTAACAATGCTTTTCGAATCAGTGGATACTGGATGCACCTGTTTCATTACACTTGCCCATCCTCGGACGAATTTGATATTACAACGGATTGATGGGGTGTGCGGAGAAGAAATCCTATAACGTCGATACGGATTCAGTTTCAAATATAACTTACAGAATCAGCTCTAAACTTTGTATTGTAGCCTCCGTATAGTAAACAAACAAAGCTGCAAATCTTGCGTGAAGCTGCAAAACAGAACACGTTTCTATCAAAGAAATATCACCATATCGATGGTTTTAGGCAAAGGCAAGAGCCTATTTAATGTTTTCACAACTGAAAACAAAATTAATCTGATGTTAGCCATCTAAGAGAAAATCGATAATACACAAAGACGTTTTGCCATGGAAACACGTTTGATCCGCCTGAAGGTATTTCCAATAGCTCTTTGATTCAACGGATGAAATACTATGATGACTTCTTCCTTTTTTTTTTTTTAAAAATATGATGCAATTTGTGTTGTGTGCGCACTTTTCAGAGAGAGAGAAAACCGCCCAAGTTCTGTGAATACTCATTTTCATTGTAATGGAGCGTGCATGCAGTAAGCCTTTAATCAAAATTTATGTTACAATTATCGATAGTCTACCTTCTCCTGGAGAACAAATAAAAGACATAAAATTACGGTGAGAAAAAGCTAAATTAATTGTATTTTGTCATGCTAAGAATATCAGGAGCTCATGACAGTCATTTAGTCTCTCTTCCTTAAAATGCTGGCCATTCAAGAAAGAAACGGGGAAGTAACTAAAATATCATTTCACTGACATTCACAAGAACCAAGTCATTAAGCATTACCAAATCGCGATGTCAAACTTATCCCGTGCAGATGCATGTGCTGAACAGAATGACTGAATTCTATAAGTTCTCTGAAAGAAAATGAATCTTAAGGAGTGAGCATTTGTCTTAGAAAAGGCCGAGGAACTTGTGTTTAAACAAAGACCAATCAGTATTAATTTAAATTTCCCATATACCATCTCCGTATGTGTTATCAAATTCCTGAATGATATTTTGATCTAGAGGCAAATAAAGGCTCCACGGTGAGATGGTAATAGTCATAAGGATACTTTATTAAGATATTATTGTCATAATTATAACAAAACAGATTCTGAATCTCGTAGACATTCACTTTTAATATCGTAATCTTGCCCTTCTGCTGTGCTCAGTTCAGACAAATATGCATTATTTGTTTTTCTACCTATGTATAAAGTGACTAAAACATCAATTTCTTACAAGATATATGAATAGAAATACAAACATGAATTAGCATCACTCTTGTATTTCTTGATGAAAGGATCACGTGACTTTTATAACTCAGAACGGTCACACTCTAGGATACATAGTATACGAGCATTTTGTGCACAATCGTTTTGTAGGCATTACTAGTTCCAGTGTTAACATACCATGTCACGTTTTGTATAAGACTGACCGTACGAATGAAATCATTGATTCGATATGTTATCCAACCGGGAAGATATCTCGTTTTCTTTCTCCATGGCTACGTGTAGCCCCTTTGTTAAAAGTATGGAGGCCGTTAAAAAAAAACAACAATTATAAATATGCAAGCGCCAAGGTCACACGTAACAATTTGATCAAACAAGTGATGGTTATGCATTCTGCGAGACGTTTGTGATAAAAGTACTCGCAGTGTTTCAATACATATTGAGGGTTAGAACATAGATTGTAGAGATAGATACACAGAGCTGGGGTATGCTCTATCTTTTCCTCTTCGTGTCAAAAGATACACCCACTAAGAGATCAGTGATATATGCTTGGACTGCAATATCTATCAACCTAAACATTTCATGTATAGTATACAAACCTTTCAAATCCTCTCCTCTTGAATTGATTCAATTGAAGGCAAACATAGTGCTACTGTTAGTCCTAATCTGAGGATGATAGATAACGGAGACTTCAACATAAATTGCCTCTCATGTACTGATAAGTCACGGTACTACTACAAAATACCAATAGAAATATGAATAGCATAAGCATGCATGACTAATATCTTTCTCGCACAGTCTGATGCAGTGTACTTTCTTAGTGAACTGGAGACAGTTTGTGTAGTTCTTCTTCTTTGAATAACATAGACTAATGGTTTGAAAATTGGTACTTTGCCTTCCAACATATTTCAAATACACACACTTTTGTCAAAACTAAGCGCATCACAAAGTTAAAATGTTCTGAGTGGTTTTCTAACTGTCACAGTGGCAGCATGGAACGGAGAGGCAGGTTTCATATTTTTGAAGACAGTGAAAACCATTGGAACTTTATAAGTAAATTAAAAAATGTTTGCGACACAAAATAAGAAAAATTACTTTTCTAAAATAATTTTTAAACTATTATCTGAATCTAAAGATCTTAAACCGAATTAGAATCATATTATTGACACTTATAGCAACGCTACAATCCTAAATACCATAGTGTTTAAATTTGTACAGATATTAATTATATTCCTGGACAGTTTAATAGGTTCTTCACTGAAACTTTTTTCCTTAAACGACTATGATAAACTGAAACCTTCTAATACCTAATTCTGTCTACGATTAATACCGAATATAACTGCTAAACCATCTCTCACTTTCAATCGAAAAATAAATTCTGACACTGATGGTTTGAGTTGTAAAATTAAAATAATATATATACCTTTGAATTGCTGAATCTATCAAGTGTTCATGAATTAACTAGATATGTGTTCATATATTAACTAGAGTTTTTCCACACAAACATTTGAACTAGCTAGTTAACCCCATACAAAAAGATGGCAGCAAAACTGTCGCCCCTCAGTACAGACCTATCTAACTACTCCCACATCTTTCCAAACTATCAGATATAAACTTGTTACCCGCCGTTTCCTTAGTTACTCAAATAAAAATGACAGTCTGCACGCAATACAATAAGGTTTTTAGGACATCACTCTTGATTAAAAGAATAGATGAATGGATAAACTCTCTCTATAATGGCAGTATTATGTGAGCAGTATGTGTTGATTTTGTAAAGCTTTTGATCGTGTGGATCGCACTTTTATGTTGAAAGCGTTATTTGTAGAATGCTCAGACTCTACTCCCTCTTGGGCCAGACCACAACTCGTTCATCATCAATAAACTTCGTTTCAGTTGAAATTTTATTCTTAACTTTAAGCGGACTCCGTTTGTTTTACAAGGGTCTAATGTTTGTCGCATTCTATTTTTAATTTATATAAATGATCTCCCATGTAATGCTACTCATGCTGAACTTGTTTGCTGATGATACAATTGTTCATACCTCTGGGAAGTCGGTTCAAATTAAACTGCAGAAGAACATATTTTCTGAATGGTGTAAATCTAATCACGTGAGTCGCTGCACTAAACACCACCTGCACGAAAATTGGTACTCAACAACGATCGACTGATAAACCAGGCATGAAAGTGTGTCAAAACTATTCAACCGATACAAGTTTCTTTCAAAAAATTTCTTGGTGTATTTATCCATGAAAATCTACATTGGAACTTTCATACTGATCAGCTTTGTTCAGTCATTTCAACTGAAATTTCTTTGTAATAACTTATAT
>JAECUM010020490.1:0-14320 GCA_016617855.1 Megalonaias nervosa | reverse complement strand
TATATATATATATATATATATGTATTAGCATTTATACAACATCATTCTGACGTAAATACTTTACATTCATTTTGATTATTTTGAACTTTCTTGTTATGGTAACGAATGTTGCTTAGCCCTTTTACTTTTTCCCATGGGGAATTTAAATTGTGTTTGTTAGTTTATCTAAACGTAAATTTAAGGGTGGGGTTGCAGTATCCAATAGTCCTTCAAATTGGCACTCTACTGAATATTCATTTCATGTATTCCCCGCCTTTACATTCTTGTTCTCTTGGTGCGTGCTAGAAACTTTATTTAATTTGTTAATTTTACTCAGTCAAGTTTGGTCTAGTTAGATCAGTTTTGGTAAGTCAACATCTCTTCTTGTTCATTCATGTATTAATATCATGTATTAACTTAAAGCCATGCACGAGAATCACTCTTATTGAAGAATATTGTTCTATACAGTTAGTTTGTCATTTGATTGAGCCCTGTTATGAAAGTACGCCGCAGAGCCCAAAGACAAAATTTCAAGATGATATAACTGCACATGTACTATATTGTTAAAGGACAGAATATGAAACAGGTATTCTTTGTAAATTCTTTCGTTGGCTTACAGTATACACTTATACTTTGGACCAAACCAATTTATAATAAAACCGGTGCTCCTAAATAAATTACGGACCTTTTACTATTCTCAGTCGTGTTGGGAAATTAGATCTAAGAGAAAATTATTTTGTGCCTTCGTAGGTTTTGAACAAGCATCCCGAAACCGGTTTGCGGGAGGGATAATGGTTCAGGATGCTATGAAATGGAATATATATGAAATGTTTTTAGGATTATAAGAACAGAATGTATAATCACATAAAATGGTGTGTTTCTGACAATGTAAATGTATTGTATTTTATTTATTCCGTAATAAAGGACTTCCTTCGGAAAACCAGTCTCTGATCGATATTGCTTTCCTTTGTTTTATAATGGCTTAGAACAGTTTCTCAAGGATAAACAAGATGATAGAATTAAATAAATAATTCACTATCACACACATGCTTCAGCTCTTAAGTTTACTATATGCAGATGTCACTGTCACTTACATTGAACTTTCTCCTAACTGATAACAATTCATGAATGCCTTTAGTGGCGGCTTAAAACAAATAAATCGAAGATTGCAATTTTGGGAAGAACAGGCAGAGTTAATGTCAAATTTGACTTTCATAAAAATCTGTATAGAAATTCTTAACGGAAACGAAGCAAAGTGTATTATGTACTTTTGTTCTAATGGATCTAGTTTCAAATGATTATCGTTATATCTTAGTATGTCGGAAATTCCTATTAGAAAAGAAAACAAAAGTATGTAAAAATAACACGAGCGTCGATGGCAAACTCGTTGAGGCTCCAATTATTATTGAACAACCATAAGAAAACATAGTTCATGAGAAACTTTGCGTTTTATACATATGATACAGTCACGTCGTGTTTTTATATTTATTTCATTTGTGTATTCATTATTTCAATATTCCTCATTTACCACTTAATCGTGTTCTGATGATAAATAAAGCTGAATTGAATTGAATAGGATAAATGATGCTTTGTCTTTACTTATAATATAAATTGTCTGAGCCGGCTATTTTTGAAGCCGCACTCAAAGATATTGCATAATATTTCACACCTTATCGCTTTATGACAAATGAGGTATTGTTCGTGATCACCTGAGTTTTGCTGGCATAATCTAGCTGTCAGATATGTTAAACGTTCCCTGTTGTTCTCATTCCCGTCAGTTCCCTAAAGTACAAGATCCACATGACAAAAAATACAATGTTTTCAGATTCCATTAGCAATTGTTAGGTCCCTTGATCACATGTGTGAACTTCAGCGTTCATTTGCGCGGTGACCAATCGATCCTAATGTAACACATATTTACTCTACGTTCATGGAAGTGTAAATCCCTATTATTTACCTTACATGATTTTCTCAGGTTTGTGGTCCCAATAATCTTGAGCAAGGAAACATGGGAATAAAGTGAAGAGCTTGCTGTCACTAATGATGCTAATTAATTAAAAAAACCCACATGATATGCTAAATCCTTTTTTGGACTATAAAATTAAGACGAGTTGAACAACGAATCCGAAATTAAGATTATATCGTGCCGAGACAGTTGGAGTATAGTATGTTCCCCAGAGAAACACCAGTAGATCCACGCTGATTCGATGGCTGGGTTCAAACCTTCGACCTTTTGGCCACTAGTCTGACACCCTAACTAACGAGCCATTGTATCGTCAAAGCTTTAGGCGTTTAATGTAAGATGAACCTCCTTAGAATACATATCAAAATTTAATTTGTGAATTTTACAACTTAAATACTACACTCCTTTGAAATAAAAGACTTTGTTGTACCAGTCCTATATACACAACCACGTATTTTAGGAGTTTAATTATGACTATTATGTTGACAGTGTTGCAATAGACAATAAATATAAAACGGCAACGTTTCCTCCAGGACCATTGCTGTCATCTTAAAAAAATCAGATCCCATTTAATACAATGCAATTAGAAATCATTAATCAGATTAAAATAGTAATTCTGAAACGTTTTAGCAAGAAAAATAAAGTCCGTAAACCAAAACAAGCAGACTTGAATTTCGGAATAATTTTTATAAAATGCTCCATACATGACCTTTATACCGAAGCGCATCATTTTATTGTTACAGGCAATGGGTCGCACTACAGAGCGAATCAAACACCTTCTGCGAGTCTGACTGGATCGATATTTTCTCTGTTTCCAAGGACATTAAACAGTCGTTGTTAACCGAAGCGTATTTCACGCAAATACTGCAAAATTAGCTCTAATCACCTAATGAACACTCATCACGAAACTCTAATTTCACACTTGCGTGGTTTTTCTTGTTTCCCATTTGTATGACTCATCAGTAAGCCGAATATATGGACTTCATGCTTTGCGTCACGAGACACAACCAAAAAACCTAACACAATGAATTATTTCTATGTCAAGTTACTAAACACGTATACATTAAAATAGCACGAGAATTCCCAGTGTTAAGAATTTAGGGAGCGTCCTTTCACCAAACTAATCCATACTACCATAACGTATCGTAAATACTGTACATTATGGCGTCTGCTATTAGAAATTGGCATATTGCTCGGTTTGAGAAATACCATTCCATCACCGGTTCCCTATAATCAACAACTTATTATTATAAACGGAGACGATTTTACAAATAATATATACCCGTTTTATTACAATATTATTTTTTATCATTCACCATTTGATGCCACAGAGAAAGTTTTGTATTTATATTTGTATTCATTTTTAGCTTTTCTGTTATTCAGGAGAATAAAACCCTTCTCGAATCCATTAGTTTGTCCGATATATGTTTTGAACTTCACGATAGATGTGGAGAACATTAGTTTGGAAATTTGGAAATGGGACATTAAGTTACATGTATGTATGTATGTATGTATGTATGTATGTATGTATGTATGTATGCATGCATGCATGCATGCATGCATGCATGCATGCATGCATGTATGTATGTATGTATGTATGTATGTATGTATGTATGTATGCATGCATAGATGTATGCATGGGTGGATGGATAGATGGATACATAGATGTCGAATGTGATAAAATTATGTTCTTGACTTATCTGACTCGAGGGAAAGCAAAATGTAAATAATGAAAGCAATACAGTACTTTAAAGTCATTTTTTCCAAGAAAGTTCCTATCTACACAAAAGAGATGTTTTGGAGGGCGGGCGGAGTGTTGAGAGGGATATTATGCATGTAGATGAGTTGGGGCATACGCTAAATATTAATATTAAGAAAAAGGCCATATTGTTCAATATCCACTGTTTTGTTATATTTATAGGTTACTGCATTTGTATGGGTTGATATAAACGAAGTTTTCTTTTGGATAGATATACTGCACTCCCAAGGTCGTGCAGTATATACATCCGAGAAAACGAGTTCATCTTTTCAAGTACAAATGCAGTAACCTTTTTATTATATGCTTATTTTCTAATTCCACCTAAGGCTTAATTATAAAAACAAAAATACACTACAAGAAGCAAAGTAACTGAATTTATGCCGTATTCCAAACTAAATACACAAGCGCAGTTTCATCAGTATACAACAATAATATTAATTGGCACTTAACTCCGCCCAGCTAAAGTTGAACTTAGTTGCGCACTCGACATCTCTTTGGAAAGAAATTGTCGTTTTGGTCTACTTAAAATTTAAATTTAGAGTTATATTGTGAATGAATGCGCATTGCAACTACTTTTCCATTTGGTCTGGAATGAATAGAATTTGGTATTTTTGTCGATTCTACTAAATTTTGTGATTATGGACTGGATTTATCTGTGTCAGTTCTGCATGAAGTAACATCTGTTTTGCGCAGCGAAGGAGCAGCATCTTGACTCATCTGCATGTGTGTTTCTGTGCTGTCATTGAATGTTTGGAATCATAATGTGGGAAAAATATGAACTCTTTTAATTATTATCAAAAAGGCGCTATGGAATATAATGTTCATTTCGAGTGCAGTAAGGAGCATGTAATTGCATTTGGAATGTAGTCGAAATTACAATACAGTTTCGAAATGTGTAATCCAGCTTTAGAAACTGTGACATAACTCAAGTAAATCGGATTTGCAGGACTAAGAAAGTACATTTTGAGGAAATTCAGGATGTAAAACTGTAATTATATTTTGTGCCATTCTTATTACCAGCTAAAGAAGACACGTTTATGCCTTGTCACTTGCTTGCTATTTGTAGGGACCCCAGCAATTGATGACCTATCTACTATTTAAGTGCACACATGCTTCTGCCAAAAAGTTACGACGGATGGTACTTTGGCAAAGGAAGGTAATCCGGAATCATTACACAGGCTCCTAATTTATATAAAATAAATGTTTACTTTTCTCAAATGGTTTCATAGAACCGGGTGCATTGCCTTTCTTCCTTTAGATGGGCATATCTGGCAAATGTTGATATGAAAAGAGTGTGTGTAGATTGATTGCCATAGGAAACGGAAGTAAATCTTGGAACCCATTTCTCCTAAAGAGATTTCAGTTATCATCACCTTTGAAAGGCCAAGCTGCTTCTTTCAGCGTTTATGAACTCATAAGTTAGATATTGCATCAATGACTGATAACACGGGTAAGAAAGGGGTTGTACATAATTTTATCTTGGTCCTTTTCCGCACTTTGTGGCTGTTTCTATTGGGCTCAGAACAAAAATTCAGTTCCTGTGGACAGCAACGTTAATCTCTGGCCAAATTATTTTATTTTATTTCGTGATAAGATTGGCGAAACACGCATGCATTCTATGAACGACCTATCCAAGAGGAAACTTTTAAAATTATGAAAAGGATACGCTGCGCGCGAATTTGAGAAACAATGGCCTTGTAGGTACCAACTATAAAAATCAAACAGGATCTGTGCGGCCTCAGTGATAAAATGACAGAAAATTTACGCAGCGTTTTCTTTCTGATAGTTTTTATTGGTCAATGAGCGACCTTCATTTTTTTAATAAATATTGTATTCAATACACCACCATACATAGGCTGGTTTCATAGGTCATAAAATAATTAGCTGTCTGTGACCATATTGGGTGCTGTACAATTACAGATTCTTCCATTCATTAGAGCTACATATTTTCATCATTGAAATACAGGTAATTCGCAGCTTTTCTTTTAGCCGCGTGTTAATAAACAAGGAAACTCCCTGGTTTGCACCTATTAACATAACCTGGTATGAGAGTTCATATGCTATTTTGTCAGTATGAAATTAACTACAGGATGTCAAAATAAAAGTAAATATTTGTGGTCAACAATAGTACACCAAACGAAGTTAATTAATTATATAATGGAAAAAATAAAAATGCCCATTTACTAGTCAGTGGGTGCAATATAAATTATGTAATGTTCTATTTATTTCCCCTCCAGTAGACTAGTTTTCTACCTGTAATAAAATTAGTGTCCTGACGCATGCCCTCTTCACAGGTATATATAGTCGAGTTTAGTGCGTTCATTCAGTCTCTTTGTCACTTGTCATTATATTCGGCTTCCAAGACCGATCTTGACCTCATTCATTAATCTACACAGACCTTCCCAATATTTGCCTGAGTTACCTTCAGTCAAGTTCTTCATCGCCTACTCCTTTTCAATTGTTCGGCTCAAATACATTCTCGAGTGACTAGGCTTTTCGTTCTCAAAGCAAATCAAAACCACCTCCACCGCCTGCTCTTTCGTTCCGTGTGCATGACATGTATTCAAGTTTTGTTCCACATTCCGTATTGATACATTATGTAGTTGTCATCACATTAGAATAGCTAAATTTTTCCATAATTTCCCAGTTCATTACAATGTCTGTAAAACTATGTAATTAATGTAAAGTTTCTTACACAAAGAGGCCAATCACACTCCTGGAGAAGTTTTATATAAGGACTATGCTGCACTGATCCAAAATATTCATTAAAGGTTTTCTAATTGCATTTTGCAAAGTCACCTTATCACCTACAAATCCCCCCACCCAAATAATCTTCTGGTCATGACGTATATGCATTATGTAATGCCTTTATTAATAAAACGCCCTAAACCCCACGAATTACAGAGAACTTACATTTCCCGTGAGACTTATTTTTCGCGTAAGTTTAAAATTAATCTTCAGCTTGAAATAGAATGGTTCACTGTGTTGTTTTTGTGTGTGTGTGTGTGCAAAACTAAGCATTTGCTACAATTAATGTTGTTTATGAATTCATCTATTCTCGAAAACGTTAAGGGCATATAGTCATGGTGCTTACTGATTATAAGTTGCTGAGTAACGAATATGACGTAGACTTAGCCATATTGTTTATTAAGATCACTCTCTACGAACAAGTCAACTATGTAAAAATATGCCAAGCGTCCGACGATTAGCTGCATAAGCTCATCCGGGACTTTATTTAGTAGAATTTAGCTAGACGTTTATGTTGAAGCAACTGCGTGATGTCACCCGTGTTGGAACCGTGAATGTTGGAATGAAACTCGAGTTTCAATTGAACTATTCTCAGTTTAATTGTTGGCCTTGACCTTCATTTACCGAAAGGATTGAAATCTCATTGAGTAGACAAAAATGGTTCTGTTTACTATTCATATATTTTATTTTTCTCATTCTTCAACTTTTCATATACTGTGCAAAGCCATGTATCAATCTATATATCTATCGATCCATCCATTATTCTAGCTATCTAGATCGTCGTGTATCAATTTATCTGTCTGTCGCTGCGTGTTGTAAATATGTTGGTTTACATTTATGAGTATTGGGGAGAATTTAAAGGTAAATAGCTATGCTGGTTAAATTTGAATGAGTCAGTCGAGCAGGCATTCAGTCTCCTTGAACCTATTCCTTACATCGGGTGTTGACCGGTCAAAATGTTTACACGATGATCACGACAAGCCATAAAATGGAGCCGAAATTGGCCATGAACAGAAATGTTAAGCATTCATTCTTAACGTTGTTACCTTAATGTTCAACATTCTCCTAATGGTACCTTGAAAGGTTGTGACCACTGCAGAGGTAAAATTTGACAATCTTTGTCATGTTTATATGAATAAGCACCACGTTATACAACAAGACCAAAGAGAAATAAAGAAGTTACCATTACTCAAATAAATATGGCCAGTAAGGTTTCAGAAAATATACACTATCGAATTCGAACATTTTGATCAGAAATCTCTTCATAAGCAACCATAATTTCGTAATTCAAAATGGCTGCCCATAAGATTTCAAAATGGCTGCCCATAAGATTTCAAAATGGCTGCCCATAAGATACAGACTCAGTTAATGTATTAAAAGCCGCATAAATTTCTATGCAAAGATCTCTCTCATTCTCTGTCTGACTCTCTGTCTGTGTCTATCTACCTGTATGTACATCTTCATAATGATGACCTTGTCTTTTTATACATGAATAGTCATAAACAAAGAATTCAATGTCAGCTGTAACACGTGTGCCATTATGTGCTTTAGATAAAATAAACCAGTCTGTCTACTGGGTGTCAAACGTGGATGTCAAACAAATGTGATATTTAAAAAATTACAGAGTTCTTGTTTTAGAATGGGAAATGACACACTCTTTGCAAAATAAATATGTTGGCCTGTTGGATAACCTTCATATGATGTGTTAACTAAGCATAACAATTATTAAAGGTGAGCAATCAAAAGCATATGAGTCATCCAAGTATTTAGGGTTTAGAAAATACCATAACACATCCGTCAGTGCAGAGAATTCATGCAGTTCATTGATGACATTTATTAGATGTTAAGCCCCAAATTTTGTTTTGCAGGTAAATATTTTTATTTTAATAATCATCGTGACAGCATTTACATGTAATAATTTAACTCTTCTACTAATCTGAGTTTTTCCTCTTTAGTAATAACATTGAAATAAAATATTAGTATCCAAACAATATGTAATATCTTTCATCCATCCAAATGATATGCATGTAATATCTGTTATGTTCAAATATTTACAGTTGAAGCTCTACAGTAATAGCTGAAGAGAAATAAATAAATCAATTTCTCCAATATTTCCTAGAAATGATGATGATCATGGAATCATATATATGATGTAGAGAACAATGTGTTACAGTCTCACAATTTATAGAAAGAAACAAGATTGAACTCTTTGGTTTATAAATTAAGGTCTATTTCCTATTTTTCAGGCCATGACACATCTTATGACGGACAGCAATAATGCATAGAAGTTTTTATATTTCTTTCTGGACAACAGCTTTTAGTTCTTGTAAGTATTACTTATTGAGAGAGAGAGAGAGAGAGAGAGAGAGAGAGAGAGAGAGAGAGAGAGAGAGAGAGAGAGAGAGAGAGAGAGAATGTAAATCAGGGTTAAATTAGAAGACGCAGTTCCGTAAACAGTCCATGTATTGTTAGTATATTTTATTCATCTTCAGACATATTTTTGTATGAAGAGTTCAATTCCATTATGTTTTCGCTTTTATTTGAATTAATTGCTTTGTATTTTGTAAAATTTAAAAAAGAAATTAACTCAACCTTTAATAAAGTGAAATATTGATGGTTCATTTGTCTCAGCTCTAAATATTACTGTTTCTACTACTATGTTCGCGATGCGGCCAGTTTTTGCAAACAAATAACATTTAAAATTCCCTTGTTAAAAATCGTACAAAGTTTGCAATGAATCCTTGGTTAATTTCTTTTTCAGAACTTTACATGAAAGTGTTGATGAAATTGCCTTATTTCATTTCTAAAGTCAAAGACAACAGTGCTGTACAAGTTTAATTTTGACTGCTTTTAGTTTAAGTGTTATTTAGAATATTGCAATTTAAATTTGGCAGTGTTTCATGTTGACCAGCATGAAGTAAACATATTGTTAGGATCGAGCGCTATGTATATTTGAATCTCCAAGAGGAGTTAAGTTCACTTAATTCGCGACTAATGGTGGTCTTTGTTGTATGTCACGCAAGATGATGACTTTGTTTCACGACATATGCGAACAAAGGCCTTCATTTGCTTTTTTCCCGGAAACTGTTTTGTCAAACAGGCGATTAACTTTTATTGACAGTGTCAGCGTTTGTTGCTTTGCTTGTACTGTATTTATTTATTATGTGCGAATTGTTCTGTTCGTCACAATTTTGGTTTGTACCTTTTGCGTTTCCTGTTTCACAATTGGCAAAGTCCCAATGTTTTGGAATACATAATACCCATCAAATAACGACTTTTAAAATTTCGTTTGCTCGCTCTCGTATGAACATTACTAATGGAAATCATATATATATAATAAAATAAACAACACTAACACATAGAATGTGACCGGTTTCGCTTTATTGCTTCATCAGACATCAGACTATATATATATATAGTTATGACAAGGTCATATTGAAAAGACGTTGTCAAGAATGTTTTTCGAGGTCTGACAGTATGAATATTGCCTACTAAGAAATGTAAAATGTTTTATCAAACAAAATAGTTACTATAAAATAACAAATAAACAATTTTGATGCCTCACATTGTGCTGTACACGTCATGATACAATATACCGATCTTGCGTTAGAGGTCGCTGATGTTGTGGGTTTTTTTAAGGAAATTGGCATGTTGAGCATTCGTATTACCTCTATGAACAGTATCAGTGTTGCATCATTTCTGGGTTTTATTATTTAATCCAATTTATCAATAATATTTAAACTTGGCCATTCAGCACAAATTCTCCCTTTCCCTTCCGCTAATTGAAAACAAATATTTTCATCTGCAGATCACAATTAGTACTTGGATGAAACACCAGGTTACTCAGACAGTACACTTTTAATATTAAATACCAGGTTACCCAGGGAGTACACTTTTGACATTGAAGACCAGGTTACTCAGGGAGTACACCTTTTGACATTAAAGACCCGATTATTCAAAGAGTACACTTTTGACATTAAACACCAGGTTACTCAAAGAGTAAACTTTCGACATCAAACACCAGAGTACTCAGAGTACACTTTTGACATTAAACACCAGGTTACTCAGAGAGTACACTTTTGACATTAAACACCAGGTTGCTCAGACAGTACACTATTGACAATAAACACCAGGTTGCTCAGACAGTACACTTTACACATTAAATACTAGGTTACTCAGAGTACACTTTTCACATTAAACAACAGGTTACTCAAACAGTACACATTTCATATTAAACACAAGGATACTCAGAGAGTGCACTTTTCAAATTAAATGCGAGGTTACTAATAGAGTACACTTTTGGCATTAAACACCAGGTTACTCAGAGAGTACACTTTGACATTAAACACCAGGTTACTCAGAGAGTACACTTTTGACATTATACATCGGGTTACTCAAAGTGTACACTTTTGACATGAGACACCGGGTTACTCAGAGAGTACACTTTTGACATTACATACCAGGTTACTCAGGGAGTACACTTTTAACATTTGGTCATACTAATCACAGTCTGTTTTTTCATAAGACCTAACAACGGTAAATATACGAACGTTCTAGTGACTGTTAAAAGCCTGCATAGAGTTAAATATTAAATCAATCGCACACATATCTTTACGACGTATGCAACTTTGTTTACATTATCTGCTGCGATTGACAAAGATGATGTGTTACCCACTGCTCTCTATACTATATCTAAATGAGGTCAATAGCGAGGACTGTCCAGTTTGTATGAACCAATAAATATTAAAGAAATTTACATGAGGCATAATAAATATAACATCCATCCATCCATTGATACATCCATACACACATACATACATACATACATACATACATACATACATAAATACATACATACATACTGATAGCTAAACTGATAGACATATATTATAAATATGTGACTTTTTTAAAACAGTTTTCCTATATGTAACGAGCCAGAGTAGTCCCCAAAACACTTCAGGGACCCCATTTGATGGGAATGCCATACCAGCTTTATCGGGACGCCCACTACCAACGGACAGTGTCCATTTTAGACTGAGGGGACTTTGTCGAGATGGGTGGACTGAGGGATCCATATCAATTTCTGACCAGATCCAGCTACCAATCTGCTTAAAGATTAATCACAATTCACTAGACTGGAACTCGGCACAAGATACTTGTAGGCAAGATAACGGTTTTCTTCTGAAATTAGAGACCCCTGTCAAAATTCGTAACGAGGACCTTTTGGAATATCTTGATCGCAAAGGTAAGTACCATTTGGTTATGAAAACATACTAAGACTTCAGATGCATGTTAGAATTGCAGTTATTGAAATATTTTATATCTTAAACCGAATCACAAAAAGAAACGTGTTGTCTAAAACGAATTCTGAGTCTTCAAGTGGGTAACGTAAGTAAATAAAAAAAATTGTGCTTAAGACTAGAGATGATATAGTTCAACATTGATATGTGCTTGTTTGCTTCATAGTGTGTGCATATAATGTCATTTGAAAGAATTTGTCTATATGCTGACAAGAACATATGTTATTAAAAGCAGGAAATTAAGTAGTAGAGAAGTTGCAGAACACTTAACTAGATTGAAAAGGAACAGAAGAATATCAGTTCTTGCGTTCTTCATTGATTTATATTTAAATTGTTGATAGCATTTACATGTGAAAAAGATAATCAAACAGGTATAATTTTTTTTCATATACAAATTCTTGTCATTTGTGCTACAAATTAGGTGTCACCAGCATGTGGACGGGTCTACACGAGGAAAGACAACACCTTGTTTGGGATAGTTTGGCTCCATATGTAGTCAAGCCTTTAAACAGGTATATTTTGCCTTTATCTTAGTTCACTGCTTTAATAGCAAATAAAATAAGATAATATAAGATTTATTTATAGTCGGCATGTTTTTAAACAACAATTCAAAATAAGCTCTGATGAGCTATTAACCGACATGACATAAAAATAATAAGACATAAATCAATATGATTAGCAAGATATGTCAGCATAACCTACCATATAAATACAATGGGACAAATATGATTTGGATTTGTAACGTAGCTTTAACATTTTTTCAGACTTATCGCTACGATGTCTGCAGTGTGGCAGTTTATAGTGATGTCTAGTACTGGGATATCATGCCGCAGACATGTAGCATCATGTCCCACCCAGTCACATTATCCTGACACCAGGCCGACCAGTCCTACCTCTAACCTCTTAATGCTGAGGACCAAGCGAGGCTGCAATTAGTACCATTTTTGTAAGTCTTTGGTATGACTCGGCCGGGGATCGAACCCACGACCTCTCGCATCCGACAAATCAAATAGCACATAAAGTAAAATATAAAATCACATGGCACATAACGTAAAATATAAAATCACATAGCACTTAACGTAAAATATATAATTATATAGCACATAACGTAAAATATAAAATCACATAGCACATAGCATAAAATATAAAATCACATAGCACAGAACGTAAAATATAAGCAAGCAATGCATTTTTAAAGGCAATAATTAAAAGTTAATTTAGTATTTAGGTAACTAAACAAACACATGCTATAATCATTTTCCTTATCGTGAAATCGGAAATAGTTGCTAGTGAAATGAAATCCCATTTTTATTGCTATTGTTTGCAAAATATTGTAACTTTTTGAAGTTATTATTGTTGGGAGGATGGCCTGTGAGATTGCTAGTTATCTCTACACTTCTTTTGGATGAAGTTTGGTGATATAAGGGGCAGACATTAAGGGACAAGTATTAGGGCAACATTTCTTCAGTAGTACTTAAAATGCCTGCAGTTATTTTAATTTGATATGTCATCCCCTACAGCTTTCATAAATTTATCGACATGTGGTTCATACAAATGCATCGGTAAGTAACGTAGTCTGTAACTTGTTTAAAACACTAGATAAAATTATATTTTGGTTCTATAACAATGAAATGGCACAATGGTCAGATTCCATTATCATAAGGCAGTGTTTCAAATGACAATCTCGTAAATTTATATTTATTGCTTGTAAATATGCTTTGTAATCTGCACCAGTGGCCTCTGTCAATGAAATAAACTATTATTATTATTATTATTATTATTATTATTATTATTATTATTAGTGGTAGTAGTATACCCTGCAGAATCTAATATCTCACATAGGTAATTTGACGTTCATACTGTGTTAGTTTTGGCTTTCATTTTGTAGCATTACCGAAACATCAAGTTCTAAACGACCATGGCACTGGGGGATCATTATTCCCGACGATACATCAAAGGTATGCGGTATGTTGGCCTTGAACGAACAGACGTCTAAATCAAAGGATACGCGAAAAAGAAAACGCCGGACACCGGATGATGAAGGAGATACTTATGCCAATCCCTCATCTCCAGATCATGAAAGTACCGGAATAGTGGAGTCGCATTTGTCAAACCTTGAAAGCAGTCCCTCACAAGTGGAGAATTTCCGCCGCCAACTTGAAAGTAGTGGCCTTGGAGGTTTGCAAAGCGCTCAGAAGATCTTGCCTGGGAGTGGCTCGAGTGTACAAAACACCCAGCATGGCGGCATTTCTAGAGGAGTAGGATTCTTGCCACAAAATATATATCCAAATGTCCTTAGAACTTTGACCACTACACCTTCAGACAGTGAATCAGATATTTCGGCTGATAAAATTACTGGATCGGTAATAAGTGATATGATCGACAAAGCAAAAGAATTTTCGCAATTGCCAGAGGACCACAATCGGCGTGAACCGGTACATCTAGACACAGGCAGCATTTTTGATAAACTTTCTGACGTTCTTTTTTCCAGTACTAATTTAGATACTCCAGATGATAATGGTGTGTCTCACTCCCATCCATCACCACTGCCTACTGACACAAAAGGTGCAT